>UCOJ01000443.1:0-107415 GCA_900474305.1 Cecidostiba fungosa | reverse complement strand
ACCAGGGTGTACCTGCCTGAAATCAACTTCTAGTATATTGCATTGATATTAAGGTAGTATTTTTAACAGTGTATTCTTTTTTCTTATATCAGGTATTTCGAATAAATGAGACTAAATTATACGCATTACTAAAAAGGAGATAGGAAAAGGACCTAATAAAATTAAAGAAAAAATATAAATTTTTAGTTTTTGATGTTATTTTTATTTAATCTTAAATCAATCATATAAGTACTAATTTTACAATTAGCGAAAATTTACAAAGTTCCATAAATTTCTGGCCGCATCCAAACTTATAACTTTACACCTGAGACGATCTCGGAAATATTAGGTACAAACGTTATTATCTTGTAAAACGTACTGATGAAGGCGTTCAATCTGCATACATGATAGGACTTTTGTCGCATGTGAATCGATGTAATCAAAGTATTACTGTACAGTCACTATACAATGGTTAACTGCAATTTCTGAATGTTGCGGCGCCGCGGACAGATATACTTCTCCGACACTATAATTCTTCATCTGTCCACATCTTCTGGCTCGATGGCTTCTGAGCTCATTTCCAAGTCGTCCGAATCATTTAGTTCATGGTCTTCTTGCTCTGCGAATTCTTCTTGCTCTACGGATTCTTCTTGCGCTGCAGCTTGTTCTTGCGCTACGCGGTCTACTATAATCTCGGCAAAATACTCCATCGACATGTCGATCAGCTGTAGAAATTCGATATCTGGGTTTTCTAACTCTCTCTGGATCTTCTGCACCGTCTCAACAACATAAGGATCCTGCACGATAAACGCCGTGAGCTCCTGTATGGCGGCGAATCGTCTTTCTCTGTTTTCGAAGCGCAAAAATAGATTCAAAATGTGATTGAATCGGCCAGATCGCAGTTCACTTGCAAACATTTCGGTGAAAGATACATTACGGCGGCGATTTTGGAGAACACCCATAGTGGCGGTGATGCTGAAGTACTTATACTTGTTCAAAAGAGGAGACTAGTGATGCTTTTCTAGCACGGACTTGTGACACCAATGGCTTTTGCAACTTGACTATGACAACGGACTGTGTAAAATGAACTTATATACCCTGATTTTTGGGTGGATCTGTCATACCTGGAATATTGGAGGTGGAGCAGACACCTTGTGTATGCGGCGGAAGGGAGGGGAAGAGGTCTATTGGGTTCTCACACCAAACGTTCGACCTCTGGCGGTTTAGAGTTAAACTAAACCATCCCAGGCAATCCTTGAGCCTAATCGGTTAGAATATCAACATGGCGCAGACAACCCAGGCATTACTATTAGTGCACTACTAGTACTCGAGATTACTTTTACTTTTCTTTACTTTACTTTTCAAAATTTGTACATGAATTTTAATGTCATGCACATAAATGTTAATGTCATGGTAATGGAAGCAAATTTCAGGCGGGTACATTAATTTGATTGATTGCACATTTACATTACTTTTCATTTAAATTTAAATTACATTTACATTAATTTACTGGCATTAAATTTAATAACAATCACATTACATTTTATGTACTTTCACATTAAATTGTAGCTTAAATTTCATGCAAAAGTAAATTAATATACATGTACATTAATTCTCAAGTACTAATAGTGCTTCAAACCTGCATGAAAATTAAGTCTATTTTTAAAAGTGTGCGACTTTGCTCTTCAAGATAAAAGAAGCCCGATAAGGAAGTGAGTCACGTTGCAGCCTCGAACTTTGATGAACTCGAAGCTATTTTTGAAAGTTGCTTCACTAAAAGCCATTTATATCAGCAGTCAATTCATCTCTTCTCGTGAAAATCCCCGCGCGCGGTGAAACAATAAAAATCACTACAATTTCCGAGCACTCAATCGAGTAGTCGGTGGCGGCTAGTATACTATATACGTACGTGCAAGTGTATAGCAGCAAGTGTGATGCCCTTGTCGATTTCGGCTTAATGCGTAGCAACGTACGTCAATCCCATGGAATCCTTGTCTGGAGAGCTCGTAATGCGAAGATCAATAATACGACTCTGCTATACGCTGCTTCCCTTTCGAGGAAGGAGGTGCCGCCTCTGCTGCCTCCAAACTTTCCAGCCACTTCGCACACTGTCTTGCGATGCACTTTTCCTTGCAGCTCTGACGAGAGCTGACTACACTGATAAACTCGATCATTGTGCATCGTTGTATTATTCCTTCGTGTAACTGTCGAAGAAAAAGTTTTCTCGCAGAATAGCCGCAGTAAGGGACAATAACGATAAATGTCAAGCTGAAAATTGAAAAGAAAAACTTTATAAAGTAGAGTAGAGATCGTAAAATAAACAAAATAAATGCAAATAAGGAAGCCCCTTTTACTGGAGCAGTCGGCAATGCCGAATAGAAGCAGTAGGCGGCGAAAAAAGTGTCTCTCGCACATCACGTAACCGTTCTGACGCAGCCTTAAATTTTCACTACCCAAAGATATAGCCAGCCAACGTGTCGCTCCTTCCCTCGATTTTCCATCCATTTCCGTTCAAGCTGCCTGCAGCACTAGCAGCAGCAGCTCTCTTACTCTCCCCTATACGTCCATCTTCCTCTAGTTCGGCTTTGGCTCCGGCACTTCGACTTGTGCCGCGCGCGGGTCGTTAAAATTTTATCAGCGATGGCCCAGAATCTTCGGGGGCGAACATTGCTGCTGCTGCTGCTGCTCTTCTGCCGAGAAGATCCCAACACTATGGCTCCTAGCTGTTACGGCCATTACTTGGAGATCGAGTTCGAATCGTCAATTACAGAGCCGGAGAGCGCTCGCGTTCCCGAGGAAATCACGATAAGATAAGCGGAGTGCGCTGCCAACGCCGATAGTTTCCTTATACCGGACTAGTTTGCTGCTTCCTGCTGCTGCTGCTGCTGCTGTGCGGTCTTTATTTATTGAGACGACGTTCAGAAACGTCGACTTTCGTATACCGATTAGCAACAATATTTAATATTTTAAGATTGATCGATCGACTCGAGATGAAAAATGCATTACAAACCGAAAGCCATTTCCAAAGTCTACTGCAATACTGTTCGCCGAAGGAAAGAAATCGAATCCTCGTTGCGATAGGCGAAGCATGCATACATGATAAATCCACGCTTATCCCTATATAGAACCATATGACGGTCTTGGCGCAAAAGCCCTCACTCGAAATGGAGTTTTCCAACAGCAGCAGCAGCCGCTGCTACCGAAAAAAAGAAGCAAACTATCCGCGACATTGTTTTATTCATGAGAGTCCTGTATGCGCGTGGCTGATGCAAATTTGTTTTTCTGCATATTATGAGATGGACTCGCCGAATCTCCATAAAGAGGTTAAATCAGGTTGCGATGATGCTGATTATGATGACGGAAATTACGTCGATGAATCACGATATATAACGCAAATAACCACAAGGACAAGTGTAATGGTTATCAGTGCAGCTAAAGAAGAACGGTGAACTTTTCCAAATTCAGCGTATGAACGTTCTGGATAAATATAAAGCCGTCTCAACTGCGCGGTGTCGTTTTTCAGCGGAAATTTCCGCGAGTCTAGATAAGAAGGCGCAGAAGATTCAATAATATTACGAATCCATCCGTTCCCCGATATAAATCCGCAGCTACGCTAGAGTGCACTACCCATCATGATCCGGTAGCAGCAGTAGCAGCAGCAGCAGCCCGTCGGGTAAACACTCAGCCGGTCGTGCATAATTTCCAATCAGACTACTTAATCGAGCATTTCCAGCTTACGCAATCGCTCTTTCTCTCTCCCTCTCCACTCCATCCCTCTGCAGCTGCAGAGTCGAGCACGAGACAGAGGTATATATATATGTAGGCGCGGCGCGCTCAGACGGAGACTTAATTCTCTCGTTCGAGGGGCTCGCAGAGAGAGAGAGAGAGAGAGAGTCAGTTTGCGAGAGCTAACGTTTTTCAGAGGGTTTCCGTTTTGGCAAAACCAACCTAGCTCCCACTTACGTACACATAGAGGAGATCGAAGCTTGCGGGGGAGCGAGAAATAGAGAGAGATATATATATATACACCGTTGCTAACGTTTTTCCCCCGACTCATTTCCGTTTTAGTCTCCATGCAAATCCTCTTACGCCGTTGTCGTCCTCCTCCTCCTCCTCCTCCATCTCTCCTCGAACGTCGAGGCGAAGAATCGAGCGACTTTAGTCGTCGTCGCACAAAAGAGCCAGATAACCGCGAGTGTGTGGATACATAATGCGGGGAATGTCATAAATGTTGAGGGTTTATGCGCGGTAGAAACATCGATCAGGTGTGGTTGCTACAGGCTGAGACTAAAAAGATGACATATTTATATAAACTGAGAGCCGCTGCTATTGCCGCTAATTGAATCAATATCGAGGATTCGCTTAGTTTGTGTATATTTTATAGCGAAGATGCGCGTTGCCATGAAAGTCTTATGGAGCACTAACGCCGAGTAGGTACTTTGAATAAACTATATACGGAGCTCCGCGGCTCAATAGAGCCGCCGTGCACGAAGCGCATCCCACGTATGAAATGAATATTGCTTCATTTGGCACTCCCCCGTCAGCAGCAGGACCAGCAGCGGCAGCAGTCGATATATAATATCAGAGCTCTGGCTGTATATAGAGAGCGAGAGAGAGACAGTGAGAGCGCGATGAGGGGAAGGGAGGGCTCCTCTCGATATCCGATCGCTTGGATTCCGAGATGATGTTCCCCTGCGGGACCGCGAGAATGCCGGCGCACCCACACATGCGGCGGCCAACAACCGGTTGGTCGGCTTGGTTGCCTCCAGCAGCACCAGCAGCAGTGGAGCCTCGGATCAGCACTACTGCCCAGAGAGGGATAGAGACTAGCAGAAGCCCAGCCGCAATACGGATGCAGCTCTCAAGATCGACCTATAACCAGATACGAGAGAGAGAGAGAGGTAGCGCTCTGCAGAAATGGAGATGGGAATATGTACAGTTCTGCCTCGTCCCCCAGGACGCTTACATGGACATTGGACATTGCTGCTGTACTCTGCTCCTCCGACGAGAATGGACCCGATCGACTGGCTAAATAATCGATGGAATATTGATAACTGCGTGTACCAGTTGCTGTCGCTACTACTGCAGTCAAAGAGAGGTAACGCGACATTTTTCCAGCCTCCTTAATCCGTAATGCGGAAACGAAAGGTGCAACAGAAGCTTTTTGATGTCTCACGAGTCTTGCGAGACGATGAAAATAATTCAATCGTCCGTTGGAAACGACATCTCTATATCCTCGTTGGGAAACAATACTAGCTTTTATTAAAGCCCGCGCAGACCAAAACTCAATAACACGGATAAAGATTTTCGAATACCGGATTCTCCGCATTCCTCGTCTCTTGGAGAAAAAAAGGAGTGAGACGCGGCACACACATATCAGGAAAAAAGGGCTGGAGTTTATGGTCCTACCACGTGACGACGACGGCGACGACGGCGACGAGAGTCGCTTGCTCGCTCCGCCATGTTGGCTCGCGGGGGGATGAACCGCACCGGAGACGCACGAGGATTGCCGAGCGCGCGTCGCCATGTGGTCCGTCCTTCGCGCAGCCGGCGATCAATACCCTCCCGTATATATATACATATATACCGCGCTGAGAGAGAGAAAGAGACAATCGGAGAGAGCGAAATAGAGCCGCCACTGGCGTTGCTGCTGATGTGTATATGTATCAAAAATTAAATAGCGAGAGAGAATAGCTGCTTACACTTGCAGCAGTAATTATACACATCAAGAGTGACCGGTAGCGAGCTAATTGGATTCGTAATTGAGCGACGGGCCACTGCAAAGTTTTTAATTAAAAAGGCTGCCCCTTCAAAGCTGCAGCGCGTCGTTTAATTTTCCATCGAGAACATCAGATTAGCGAGAGCTAAAGACACGTCTCCGCGCGAGTTGTGCACGTGACATTTGGGCGTGTACGACCGCACAGCGCAGCATATCGCTCTCGCGATTGTCTTCTTCCTTCTCGCTCTATTACTCGCTATAGTGTGCTTGATTTCCGAGGCCACTCCATCGGCAACAAACACTGCACCGGATAGTACCGCAGTAGTAGCCGAAAGAATGCGCTGCGGGGGCGGACGTCTGTTGTTGTATAGTGGATACGATTACCACTCTGCTGCTGCTGCTGCTACTCTGTGGTCGAGGGGCGATAGTTCTCGTGCAGTGTAGCTCGCTACTGGGATTAATTTGGATTAATGAGGAGGAACCGAATCCAATCTTCATTAGGATGTATGTATAGTATACGTGTAGGGTGTATGTATACTTCCCAGTAGCTCTTTTTCGACTTTTCGCGTATGCCGCGCAAGCACTTTTCTGCTCGCGGCGGCGGACAATGCTCGAGCGCGGGAAGTTTGACCAGTGGCGGCGGGACTGCTTTTCAGATGCTCTCAAAAACTTGCTCACTCTCTCTCCCTCTGGCAGCCGCAAACATTTTGGCTGATTTGAATATACGCGCGGTGCTTTTGAGCTGCCGCCGCCGCAGTCGAGTCAGCGATGGGCAAAGTTTCAGCTTCGCGGCCGAATGAATAACCGAAAAATTCCCGTGGCTATACAGCTGCGGAGGGGTTCGAATTGGACAAACAATCGCGGAAAGGGTTATATAGTATAGTATATTGATGCAAAAAAAAATACACTGGTATAGGCTGCTGGAGCACTCGAGGTCACGGCTCGGATATAGGTATAGTACAGAGAGTTTATACACAGAGACTCGCGAATGTACAAGAGGGGGAGCGAGAGAAGGTCTGAAAGGAGAGCTGAGACGAGAAAGAGCAAAGTGGGCAAAAAGGGGAGAGAGAGAGGAAGAAAGTGGGTTGCGCTGAGGGGGGAATAAGAAGGGGACAGCAGCAGCAGCAGCAGCAGCAGTGGTAGTAGAGAGCTGCTGCAGACCATTCGGACGATCTGCCTTTACTGTCTCATCATGCAAATTGTACGAGTGCAGGGGGCCCTAAGCGCCTCGTGAATCTGCGCGACTCTGTGCTCTATGCATTCAGTCTCTCTTGCTCTCAGTGTTTCCTCTCTCTCTCTCTCTCCCTCTGCGTACGCTGGCTTCTTATGTATTTATGTACACTTGTGTGCATGTGATGCATGTGTGCGGCAGTCGTAGTTCTCGTGCAGGCGCATAGTTGCAGAATTGCGGGGGGAGAGGAAGAGAGAAAATGTAGACGTTGAAAATGCGAGAGACAGGGGGATTATATACTTTGTACACTCTGCGGCGGTCGCGGCTTGATGTAGCAGCGATGCTTAATGGCGAATGAACGCTAAATTAATCATGCAAGAATATGCGCAGCGTTCTCCAGAGCAAAACAGTCAGATTTGAGGTAGCACGGATTACACGTTTGCTCCCCGCCGTCTTGAAACTTTAAAAAGCTCGCTGATGCAGCTGCTGCTTCTACAAAAGCTGCGCCTTTATCAGATTCCATCCACGCCGTTAATAGAAAAGTTGGACGGAGAGATAGCGAAAGAGGGAGAGAGAAAGAGCCGAGCTGCGAGTTTATTTTTACCTTATTCACGATATCGAAAGTGCATTAAGTTTACAAAGCAGATACACTCAAAGAGACAGAAGAAGAGGAAGAAGGTTCCGGGGGCTGAGGGAGCGCATAAACTTTGCGCGAAATTTGCATGCCCGTGAGAGAGCGAGCGAGCGAGCGAGAGAAAGAGAAAGACAGATATACAACAGAGCAACATCAGCGGCGAGATATCGAATCAAATGGACACGGAAGGAGAATGACACAAAGAGTTAGAGACGGATAAAAGCTCTATGCCGTGTTGTAGATGCCGCGGAGATTCTCTCTTTCACATGGAGAGCCGTCGCGGGGGACGCTCTACCCGCGGGAAGATCTCCTATATAGTATATAGTAGCTGCAGCATCTCTTCCGTTCGAGCGCGAAAAAGGATCGCTGCAGCAGCGCGGAGATCGAGATAGGGATCGCGGCGCTGCGCGGGTGAACGTTCGATTTGCTCGTTACCGCCGCGCCCCCTAGCGGCGATGTACTTATTCATATACGAGATTAGAAAACTATATAGACATACAGCCAGGCTGCTGTAATGTAAAAAGCTTATTTTCAAGATTGAGTCGCGCGCGTGTTAATCGAACGCTTTTTCATCTATACAGGTATATCGGTTTTCGTAGAATGATGGAAACGTTTGCCCCGTGTTTGCTCTCTTTGGGTGCGGCAGCAGCCTGTTTGACGTACGAGTGTGTGCATACTTTCTTTTAATTTCTTTCGGACTTGCAGACCATCAGCGCCGGGAAACTCGATGCGGCGCGGCCAAGGCGATTGAGAGTGAAATCAATTAATTTCTTGTTTGATCGCCGCCGTCGACGGCG
Organism: Cecidostiba fungosa; assembly: GCA_900474305.1. Classification (NCBI taxonomy): domain Eukaryota; kingdom Metazoa; phylum Arthropoda; class Insecta; order Hymenoptera; family Pteromalidae; genus Cecidostiba; species Cecidostiba fungosa. Next base: position 99,115 of record UCOJ01000443.1, on the reverse strand, counting down.
TTTATTTTTATCCTTTTGGCCCCTGCTCTCGTCATGCGTACTTTAATCCAGCTTTGGCAAAAAATCTATCCGTCAAAGTTAAAATAACGCGCGGCTGATGAAGTGTTGATTATACCCACTCTGCGTTAGTTTCATCTCTGCTTTTGTTTGTTTGCGTAGCGCGCAGTCGTCGAATGACTTCTTCGGCGGGCTTTTGTTCGTTTGAATTTTAAAACAATACACAGCTCGAGCGCGTTTTCCGCATATGCGTCAAATAGAAGTTGCAGCAGCAGTAGCAAAACGAGCGGTGCACACGCCCGCAACTTATCGACGCGAATCCCTCTTCCTCTCGCTCTCTCTCTTTCTGTGGAATAGCTTGGATTGGCCCGAACAATTGCCGAGCATCCGTCAGTAAATCTAGAGTTTTTCCTCGCTTTCCCTCGGCTGCTGCTGTTGCTGGAAAGCAGCGCGTCACCCTGTCGATCAGAGCCAAAAAATAGCGCCGCGTACTATGCGGGCCCATTGAAATTACGTAAGCGACCAATCGAATCGACGGTTTTTCGCCCCTCAGCATCAGCCTAGCTTCCTCTCGGAGGAATTTATCTCGATCGGAGAAAGAGAGAGTTCCTTTGCATAGAAATAAAATCTGCTACTGCCAAGCGGCGCGAATATAAATTTGCGCGGCTTTCCATTTTATTGACGTGTGTATTTTCGCGTTATATATGCATCCAAGCTATATAGCCAAATTGATTTTTTGAAAAGACGAAAATAAAAGTATCGGAATAGCGTCGAGTAAATAATACAGTGTATGAAGGACGCAATTCGAGCGATTGCTTTGCCTCTGATGCTCAGAGTATACTAACGAACAAAGACGGTGTATACATATAGACAACACAGCAAGTTCCCGCGAGCAAAGCTTCGTCAAACGGATTCTATGCTCGCTTGGTCGCTACTGCTGCTGCTGCTGCAGCTCCGTCAAAAGAAAACAAACAGCTCGCGCTTTTGTTCGACAACGTTAACTGAGTCACCGGGCCAGAGATTCGATTCTTCATCCGTTTGCTACCCACCTGTCTATTCGCCCCCGACTGTTCCACCCCCGCAACTCCTGCAAGCTCTCTCCGGTTCGCCGCAAGGAATCCGAGAAGTCGCCGCGGCAAAAAGCAGCGCGGAAACTTTGCTCCGTCCCCGCGCTGCCAAAGAGAAGAAGTATTCGAGGGACGCGCGGCGACGATGTTTGCCGATAGAGTATAANACTCTCTCTGAAGCTTTTCTTTTCTTTTTCTCTTTCGGAAACTCTACTGCTGCTGCTGCTGCTGCTGCTTCTCTGTCATTACGCAGGATATTAAATTCTCGTCTCTTCGCGGCGGAGAGTTTCTTCTGCTGGCGGGGACGGCTACAGTGCCGGACGGCGATGATCGAGTTAACGCTCCGCGCGGTCGCGATGTTTTTTCTTGGTATAACTTTACTTCCGCGGTGAGGAGTTTATGCATTTTCCGGAGCGTTCTCGCACTGATACGGGGATGATGAGCCACTATAGTAAATGAAAATTTTCAAATCGATCTTTACGGTATACTACTGTAAGTAGCAGTAGCGAACGAAGCCTTTCTCACTTTTCTCTCGGCTGCTACTGTGTATCTGCAAGTCAAAACGTCGAGAGGCCGAGTCGTCTCGTAGCGGGTTTTTCTATTTTTCTTTTAGAGTTTGTGTGCGTCTTGCGGATTATTCAAATGAAACAAAAACGGTATAGCTTACTGATGCGAAGAAGCTCGCCCGGCTGCAAAGTGAAGGGAATCGGCTTATTTTAAACTTCAACTCGGCTGTACTCGGCGCCGCTCCTTCGAAAGATATTTTTCTGAAAAGCCATTCTCCTGAGCAGCAGCAGCAGCAGCAAAACTCGTCTTATAAACCCTTCTTTATGCTGCAAGTTTTCGCGCAGCTGAGCATCTCTCTCCTTCGCACATCTACACTGCAGTGCAGAGACTGCGCACATGGACTGCTGTCAAACATCGTTTAACCGTCATTACGCAGCAGCAGCAGCAGCCGATCTCGTATGCGAGAACAGCCCATTCGGTGCGTCAATTGGGAGTAGAGAAGAGTTTGCGGCGATTTAAGGAAAACAGGTGGAGGCAGCGTGCGGGGAGAAAAGTTTTGTCTCCGGAGTTTTCAGCACTCTCCCCCGCGCGTACATTGCGAATGCATGTATGCAGATGGAATTTCGCGCTCCCGGTAATTTCGGGAGTTTTCCTCTCGTGTATGCAAAAACATATCCGTATACGCTGCAGTATAGTCCAACTCGAACTATATGCGACGCTATCAATTTTAAAAGTCACGCGGTATATTTGAAAAGTCGATACGGCTCTGGTGCTCTGCTCAATATCCGCATCGAAATTCGCGCTAAAAACTCTCGTCCTCTACATATATACGCTCATGAAAGCTCCCTCCCTTTCTCGTATCGGTCAAACTTCGGACTTGGCGTGTCGAATAAAACTTGTACATTTTTGCTCCTCCCTATATATACTTGCGAGAAAGAGCAAAACGATGACCGGCGTTGCGCAGCAGTGTAGTAGAGTCACATCGATGCAGCAGCGAGAGCCCAAAACGAGAAGAACAAGTGCGGCGGAGAAGAAGAAAAACCGAGAGGGAAAAGGGCGGCTGCCGTTGGCTCGCAGCTAGAGCAATCGCAAAAACTCGCGGCGAAATGAATTCTGCGCCGGCTCTGCACGAAACATATCGATCGGCGCCGCCGCCGGCCGGCGAGAAAGAGGAAGGGAGAAAGCGCTCGAGAGAGCGAGAGAGAAAGATAGGAAGAGGAGGCTGAAACTGGCGCTGCTGCTGCTGCTGCTGTTGCAACGTTGGAGAGCATTACGTCGGATAAAGTTTTCGGACTCGAGTCGCGACTTTTCGACAGAAAATAGAGGACTGGCCCAGATGGATGCGGCGGATGCGCAAATTTAGTTGCACTGCCGTCGTTTGTTTCGCAAACGGATGGCTGCTGCGCTTCTCCCCGTCATCAGTGATGAAAATGCGAAAGAAAGATATTCTCATTTTCCCGATATATTATATACATGTAGGGGAGATCCGCCCAGTAATTTTTTATTGATGCGATGAACTTCTTAATTTGTAATTTTAGTGTGTCCCATAGATGAGTTTCTACGGTAGAACAATTAGCGCGAGTCAAACCAGACATTTATATAAAATTTATATCCGCGTGAATTTAAAACGTTCATTTTACAAGTTGCGAAAAGTTGCTTCCAGCTTTGATATTTTTAGCTATTTTGGCTGGAACTATTTATTTACTCAAGGGAAATAAATGATATAAAAATAATCCCAGTTGAATGCGACCAGTATAATAATTAATGCGCAAGATAAATACAATAAAGGGTACAATTTTCGCGTTTCTCTAGCGGTTTTCCACTTTACTCTGTGTTAATCCTCTTTATTATATGTTTTGTATATGGTATTCTCTAAGCATAAAAAAATAATTTCTCTATTTTTGGTGATACTCGTGGTACCCATACTGGGGAAAAGGGAAATAAAAATGTTTTAGCTTACACAGTTAGAAGTTCTATACCACGTCCCAATCGATTCGGGAAGCCCTAAAGTTTGCATAAAATTATTAGACATACATGATAAGTGTACATATCATGAAGAAAGGGGTGAGCGTCGCAAAATACAACTTTCAACACGAGCTTGAAATCGACAAATTACTTATTTCCTTCGTAAGTTTTGCTATGACAAATTTAAAACATTGGACTCGAAATACGTTTAACAGAACGTAAAAGTATGCTGGTCGCCAGAAACACAGAAACAGCCATACTGAGCGCATCTCCCCTATTATATAAGGCATCCGGAGAGCTCGCGAGCAAACAAACCCGTGCATTCGAGCAACTTAACAAACAAACAGCACAAGATTCGCTCTCGCGGCGGCGAGCAACTATATGCATATACAGATATACCGAGTCGCGGAGAATTTCTTCCTCTCCAAATATGGAAAGCGCTGCAGAGCTGCAGCCAAGGCATATACGCTCTCAGCAGCTCGCCTGACGCTCGCGCAGAATCCTCTCGTACGTATGTGTGTGTGTCCCCGTCTCTCCCTCTGCATTTGCTGTACGGCGTTATCAGACGTAAAGCCGCCCTCTCTCTCTCTCTCCTCCCCATCTCAGCTGCCGGCGTGTGCCATAGTTACGGCGTAGTTACCAGTTACTGGTCGAGCGCTGCGGCGTGCCTTCGGGGCTTATGTGCGCCGTGTCCCCTGACCTCGACATAATTATCAGTCACCTAAGCACGTACCGCTAATTGCATAGACCCTCGCTGAAAGGGAACGGGAACATGTCCGAAATAACTGCCTCGGGTTAATCAACGTGCTATACTCTCGCACTAGTCTCTGCAGCGTGTGCAGCGGAGGTGCTCGACCGGCTATGCTCCTGCGTGATATGCAACTCTTCGATAATCTTCGCGCGCGCGCGCGTCTTATATATATTCCCTGCAGAGTTTGTATGTGAATAACGCGCGCGCGCGCACTCGAGGGACACTTTTACTTTGTGTAATTGTACCCCTCTGCTATATGCATCCGATGTAAAAGTATTATATACGGCCTCATCCGTATGTTGTTTTTCTTCTCCCAAACGACGCACGACTCGCCGCGAGAGCCTTGTTTAACTTGTAAATAGCGCTGGACTGCAGTAATTTACATTGCAAAGCCGCGCTCACGCGTGTGCGGTAAAAGCATTTGCTATTTTATTCATACGTCAGCGCGCTATATGGCTTATATTAAAACTTTATTATCGCTCTCGGCTTTACGACACGCTGTTTACATGTACAGCTACACGTCGCGAGCGACCCTGATGTCCACCGCATCGCTATATTATTATGCGCTTTCTTCTCCGCTCATCGTCGTCATCGTGCACGTATTATATATTCAAAAACTAGTCTCAACTCTAAATACACGCATGCATATTCATGCAGGCTCCGAAAAAGGTAATCAGAAAATTTTAATTTTCGAAACGTAATATTCGAGATTTCACGGCCGATAGACGCTCCTCTCGAAAATTTCTCTCGTATACGCGAGCGCATATTAACAGCAGCAGCAGCAGCAGCAGCAGGAGCAGCAGTAGAAGCGCCTTGGAAAAAAGCGCTTAGCATGCACATCCTCGCTCGCGCGTGTTTCGAGCCTCTCTCTCCCGCGCTCGCGCGGTAATAATCGGCCTCCTGCTCCTTACGCCCGCTGAATATTACGCTATTATTAAGCTCCGCGCTGCAGCATCAGCCGAAGCGCCTAATTATCGCCTCCGTACACCTACTACATCGGGTCCTCCTCTTCGCTTTTTGCCCCCGCCTATGTACCTTTTTCGTTAGACTCGCTCTAATGAGGCGGCGGGGCCTCGCTTTTTCTCTCCCTTTTCCTCGCTCGAAAGGGAATATAATTTCATCGGGGGGAGAGAGAATGTAAATAATTATGCCGGAGAGCTGCGCAAACTGCACCGCTGTGTCCGTGTTGATTCAATTAGGAGATTGCATATCTACGGATTATTTGTACGCGCTTTTCGGACAAATTCCCTGATTAATGCGCGATATATCGTTCAAATTATTACAATTTCTTCTTTTATTACCATATTTATGCTATAATATACTAACGGTCGCGCGTGATTTTTTTCTGTTTCAGGTGAGTGTGAAAAAGTAGTGGCTCTCGGGCTATGCAACAAATCGTCGGCGTGTGTGCACGTAAGTAGCGGTAAAAAGGGGCCAACTTTTAAAGCCGTATCGTATGGAGGAGGCAAATATCGCTAAAACGCATCGCCGGCAATCCAAGCCATCCATAACGGAAGTGTGTGACAGACGTTCAGCGTAGGAAAATGAATCCGCGCTCGAGCGAAAATCGACGGTCGTTATCGGGGGGTCGGCCCGGAAAAATAACGGCCGATCCTTCACCTCGGGCGAAACAACTGCTGCTGCGTGCGCCGAGCGATTTTTCGTTCGGCCTCTGTGTGTCCCTTGTGTGCATTCTATTAGGCGAGGATGAACGATCGCGGCGTTTTTGCAGCCGTTGATTATCGCCGCGAGTTATTGTTGTTTCGTAAAACACGCTCTGCGCTTTCGGTTAATGCATGCGAGAATAAAATTGCGATGTTTTTGTAAAAAAAAGTGTGCGTGTCGTCTCGAAAATACATTCCTAATATATGCGTCATGCAAATCGAATCAGTATAGTCCTGTAGTTGACTCGGCTGCTAATTATCTCGTGTGTGTATCCATCAATCACCGAGCGACAACGTTTTCATTTGAATGAACACAACATATAGCGCGCGATGGCAGCTCCAAAAGTATTGCGCGCGCAGGTATATATAGCCGAGCGGTCGTTCGTTCGATAAGCATCACGGAAATGTCCATTCGCGGAGTGTAACTTAATCAAATACGAACTACTGGGTGCAGCACACGCGCGCGTGCTTGTGTATATATACGAGGCGAAAATTTTACGTCCCGGCCGCGAGCTGTATTGATACAGCTGAATAACTATAACAATATTAACCGAAAGTTAGGTCGCGGATCGATCACAATCCTATATGGCTTCAATCAATTAATCCCACAGCTTCTGCGCTCTCTCGCTGTGTGTGATGCTTGTATAAACCGTTTGTTTGTTATAGATTTGTGCGTAAATATTGCGTGCGCTATGTAACTTGCGCTCGCTCTCGGTCTTTCCGCGTTCGACCCCGATATATCTCTGCAGGTCGACGAAACTGTCGGTTTAATTAAATTTAATTAACTGCTTTGCCAAGCTCTAATTTACTCGCAATTAATTTGAGAGTTTCTACATTATTCTTCTAATAGATACTCTTTTACGCGAGGCGGTGCGCGTTATAGAATCGGAAATTGTGTTTGGGCTATCGATCGCTCACTCGGAGAGTCTATTTTCTCGCGCGAGCTCTATGTTGTACGGAAATAAAGTACTCGGCACGCGAGCGTTTGTCTCATCCTCTGTTTGCTGAATGATCCATGGATTTTACATAATTATTTAACTCGATCAAAATGGTCCATTAAAAAAAAAAAAAAAAAAACAAAAAAAGATTACGGGATCGAAATAACGGAGAGCGAGAAAAAGGGAGCGAAAATTATAGCGACACGATCCAGGGAATCGGCGCAGTTAGCTTGTAAAACTTTTAACTAGATTTGCCGCTCTCTTTGGCAGTGCGCGCTCGCTTGCGGATTTTTCCAAGACCAGCAGGGAATTTCCACCGAAAATCCCGAGCCAACCCATCCTAACACACAATGCATAAAGCCAGCAGCGACACACTACGGAGCAAGTTTAATCTACCGGAGTACGCAAATATAAAGTCAAAGTCGGAGAATCCACGAGTCTCTCTCCCTCTGCAGCAGCGCGAGCGGCGTTTTATCAAAATTCGAGCTCGAGCAAACTGAGCTGCCTCTCTGCCGCCGCTCATAAGCCCTTTGGAGCCGAGAAGAGATAGCGGAGAAGGAGAGAGAGAGAGAAGAAGAGAAAAAAGGAGAAAAGCGCGTATATATCGCGAGATATCTCGGCTCGCGCAGCAGCAGTATAGTAGTAGTAGTAGTAGTAGGAAGAGCTTGTTCCGGCTTCTCATATATATACACACACCTAGGCGACTGCAAAAATGAACGGTGCGACACGAGCTGCAGCGTCGCTTTTTTTGAGATTGTTACTTGAGTGAGATTAAACGCGCGCCGTTGCTACAGTGTCGCGCATTCTTGCAGCGGAATGTTGCTCTAACGCTTTGATGAGATTCCCGAAAAAGAAATGCGATCTCGCCGCTTGTTATACGTAGTAAAAACAAACTGCTTTTTATCCAGGACACGTGTGTCGAAGATGCTTTTACTCGTATCGACCCGAATGTACAGCGTATTTACACCAAACGAGTATTATATGCTATTATATCTCTTCCACGCACGGAACTCGTCGCGAGACGAGCAGGTCTTAAAAATAAATACACACGTACGGCCGTATAAATTCGTGCTGCTGCTGGGGGCGCGGCGGCCGTTTCATTTTTCCCTCTGCTCGGCCGAAATTAAAGGGCGAAAAAAGGAGGAAGACGCCGACGACGTCTGCAGCCTGCTGCTCGAAAATAGTGCCTACTTTTCCTTCTTCAGCCGCGTCGTTTTAACTTGTGCTGCTCTGCAGCAGAGGCGGTCTTTGTGTCGACTCGTCGCGCGCATTGTTCCCTGTTGCCCCGTGGAACGTGATATAAATGCGACGGCGAATTTTCCCTTCTCAGCGATTGTCTGCTGTCATCGTTTTCAAAGAGTGACAAGAGTATATTGAGAAATTCAACGTCAAACTCTCTAATAGCCTTCTTTAAAATCATCACTAATGAGCCCGTATAGAGAGATGTATGTGTTTTGGCTGCGCAAAAGAGAGCAGTATAAAATTAGCAGAGCTTTGTTGGTTTTTCACGAGGCGCGGCAGCATTAAAAATTTACAGCAAGCAGACTCTGGCACAGCTGTGCGCACTCGACGCAACCTGCGTGTGCGCTTATATGTGTGTACACTCCTCTGTTTTTGTCTCTGGGCTTTTTTCTTCGTTTCGTCGTCGCTCGGAGTCGAGGCACGTTGGAATGGTACGTTTTTGTAGGCAGAGGGGCGCCGCCGTGACTTATGTCCGCGTTTGCATCGGGAATATGTAAAGAGCGAGCGAGAGAGAGAGAGAGAGGCTACTGCTGCCGTGAGAAAAATTTATTGAATGAAGAGATGGGCCCGGAAATTTCCCTGACGCGAGGAGACGCGCTCATGCCGCCTTACTCGGAGAGGGAGAGAGTAATTGCGACACCGATTGAAAGAAGAGTGATGCTACGCCGTGAATAAGGCTCGAGCTTTTTTCATCAGGCTTTTGAAACTTGCTTAGAACGTTTTTTTTTCAAACACTTTTTTGTTTTTTAATTACACGCGGCTATGATAATTATATACGGATTTCTATGCGTTGATTCAATGAACGCGCAATTAAAACGGCTGAGGCTAAATAAGCTCCGCTATATCGTCGGTGTATAAATAAATTATAGCGATAATATGGCTTCAGTTCTGCGCGCATAAAGCGATAAATAATAGACAAACAAAACGAGGGCAAATTTAATTAACAAAAGCGCAAATTCAATACTCTGGCTCTGCGATCAAAGCCTCTGCTCTGCTGCAGCAAACATTTGGTCGAGGCTCTTGTTTTCGTAGGATGTACTAATTAAAATTTCAAGCAGCTTTTTTGCCGCCGTAAATTGAGCGTAAACAAGAGCAAATTGAACGAAGCGTACACTTTATTTTTTCTCTCAATAACGTCGTTTCGCGCACTTACTCCGGGGGGCTATATTATATATATCCTCCCACGTGAATTTCCGAGGGGCTGCTCAATTTTAAGGATTGAATTCGTGGAAAGTCAATTTCGCGTTCCATTAAAATTTTACGCCTAATTGTCGACTTGATCGAATTAACATAATTGTTTACACTTCGAGGAAAGCCGCGTGCGTCATTAAAAATTGCGACGAAACGCAAATTGAAAGTGTGTGATACGAGTCGTCATGTTGAAAAGTTTATCCAAAAGCGCGTGGATTATGTAACGAGTAAGCAACACCGCGCATCTCGACCGTGTGTCCCCCAAAACAATTCCACATTTTCGAAATTCTCCCATCTACCGAGTCGCAGCCAGCAGCAGCAGCAGTAGTAGTAGTCTTTCCCTCTCGCTGAAAACGCACTGGTAAATCCTCGGCGCGCTACTCTCGGAGAAAGATATAGCTCAAGCGCTCGGTCTCGCGCGACGTAAAAGGATCAGGAAGTTCAGAATTACGACTAGCAGAATTTCAGCTCGCGGTATAATTTATCGCCCGACTCTCCCCGAAGTCCGAACGCTCCGGAATATCAGCACCGCAGGAGGATGCTGCTCTCTCTCTCTCTCTCTCTCTCTCTCTCTCAACTTTGGAAATTCCAAGCGACCTACCTACGGAACCTCTCTCTCGCTCGCTCGCGCCGTGCTCTCGTAAATTCTCTCTCGCCCACGTACGAGTGTACACGCGAGATGCAGAATTTACATCCGAATGCTCGTTCTCTCTCTGTGTGTCCTTGTTCTTCGTTGCGAGCGAGAGAGAGAGGAAAAATTTGGGATTGTCGCGTTGGCACGAATGCGGTGGTCCAAGTTGGGACAGCGAGCGGTTCGGTGTTTATGCTGGATTGTGGTTGAAACGATACGATGAATTCGAAATAAAAACGACTTTTATAATACTTTTTTTATTTACTCCAAAGTTAATATACTAATAGCTCGCTCAATCGTCCATCCGAGATCTCTTCTTCGCTTAATTCTTTCCCAAGCAGCGATTCTTCGTTCCCTCGGAATAAACAAGCGATCACCGGCTCAGCCGCTCATTTCCGCCTCCACCGTCAAACATCAGCAGCAGCAGCAGCTCGAGAAAATCTCCGCTACGGACTCTCATTAAAACTTAGCCGTTAAAACTCTTGCGCTTATACTCGCCTTTAAATAAACAATCGCCCCAAGCGTGTCAACTAGGAAAGCTGAATATAAGTGTTATATATAGGGAGCGTCTTCGCGAAGATCTTGGGCTGTGAGGAGAAGAAAAGCTCCGCTGCAGCGGACAACGAAAGCAATTAAACGTCCGTATATATATGCTCTGTCGGCATCAGTAGAAACTAGGCGAAATCCGCTAATCGAATCGCGTTCCATATAATTGACCGAGGAGTAGGAGGACGACGATCTCGGTTCAAAGTCTGGCTTCGGAGGCCGAATCGCGAAACTTGTGTCGGCGACACTTGGCCTTCGCTCGCGGCGGCGGTGGCTCGTGCTCTAATTGATTAACGTTTCGATAGAAAGCGTTTAATCGTCCGAGTGCCTGTAGCAGCAGCAGCAGTACTATACCAAGATGGCTGTGAGTGTTTGGTCCGGAAAGTGGGTCACCGACAGGCGTTCTGTCGTCTCTGCGATGACAAGACTCGATTCGACAGAAAGACCATTAATCCTCGGAAGCAATTTCAAATTTTTACCAAAAATCGACAAATTTATAATATCTCACAAGCGCTTATACAAAGCTGGTCGTAATACATAACTTTTTACTCTCGCTGCCAAGATTTTCGTCTCCTATTTTGTCGTCGCCGTCGTCGTCCTAACGAATACAGTTTTCAGTTTGATAAGCTCGCAGCGAGAGACTTGCCAAACTTCATCTTCCGCGAGCGAGCTATTTTTCCACAAGCAACTTTGTTAACCCTTGTTATCTTGTTATATATAATAAGGCCTAGATATATATACCTCTCTCTTGCGCTTTTTATTTATCATCGAGTGTAATCAACCTCTACTGTGTTCTCTCCATTGATTCACTTCCTCCGCACATGCAGTTACAGGACTTTTTATCTCTCGGGAGCTCCGTTCTCGGAACGAAAACAGATAGCAGAGTATAAACTTGAAAGTTTTCCAGTGCGAGAAAAAAACATTGTTTTTGCAATCGAAGCTTGTGTGCACTTCGTTAAAAAAGTACACAGTACTGCGGAGTGGAAATTCGAAAAAAGCGACGCTTCACCATACGAGTTCGGCTGCAATGTAAATATATACGTTTGTAAATAACTCGCGGGCTTCTCGAAAAGGCGCATTCGAAAAAATGTATAGCACACAGTATGCGCTCGGTAAATCACTCCGAAACCCTTGAAAGCCAGCGGAGAGGAGCTGATGGTGAATCAGAATGTCTCTCCTCGAAGGAAAAAATTCTATTTTAAATTTCGCTTTCTCCCCTCTGCAGGCGAAGTTGTGAGGCGCGAAAAAAGGGGTCCGCTATTATTAGCCGGGCGACGCGTGCCATCTTTTTTTTCGCTCTGAGACTCCCTCTCTCGCTTGCAATTTCCTCTCGGTTTTTGCAGGGAAGAGAGCGAGAGTTTCGGGGCGAGCTGAGCGCGTGCGACGAATATTTTCGATGATTGCTTTAACGAGGCGGACGACGACGAGGGATTTGCGCAAAGGCCTCGTCGATAAAAGCGCCAGTTAGCAAGTGTTTTAAGCACGGAGCCGGCACTCTCTCTCTTTTTTTCCTATCTTTTCTCTGCTTTTTTCGCCTTCTACGTGCGACGAGACTCCGTTCCGAGTATCAAAGTGCATGGGCAAGTAGTTTTGGCACGCTTCTGTCTTTTTTGCGCCTGTTTTTGTTTGATGTCGGATTGCCGGTCGAAGGATTTGTTTTTCTGCGTTATTTGCACTGGAATAAACGCTGTCTATTAAATTTGCACGCGGATGAGTCGACGGATCGAGTTCTGCGACGACACGACACAGATTGTTCCACAAAGCTCTGGCTTGCAGCGGGCAAAGTTAGATTATTTTGTTTATCAAAAACGCGGCTGCGAGTTTCATTAGCATTGAGTCTTATCGCGCGTATACAAAGTCCCTTTTATTAAATTCCGTCATGCAGGCCGGTGGCGCAGCTTTCGCTCCCCCAGCTCTCTTATCTCAAATTACAATCGCCATAACTCAAACCGCGAGTTCTTTTGTGATTAAAGCCGCCTAATTAGTCGGCTGCGCGGCGACGGCGGCAAACAACGCGGCATTATGAAGTCATTACCAAAGCCGACAACGACTGGATTACGAGGAGAGGTAAAATGAGAGGCTTCGCGTCGTCGTTGTTATTTATTAAGCTTGTCTGATGTCGTGTATCTGCGTGTATTGAACAGTGCACCGGGTTCGTTTTTCGATTATCGGCAGTTACTTTGCTCTCCGAAAATGTTAATGATGACGATAATGAAGTTAAACAATCATGCGTCAGTTGACCATCCAGCGCAGTATATAATATATAGGCATTTCGATTTCCGATATAACGAGAGAGGTGACACGATTATATGTTCATCAGCGAATTCGGCGGTATATAAATATATTATGCAATGCATAAGTAAATCAGTACAGCAGGATATCCCATTTTCGATCACGCCATAATTATAAATAATGGTTTGAAAATTTGTCGCGTAGGTTTATTCCGCTTCTAAAAATAATACGCAACGGGGCAATCAACGTCAAATAGTCGTCCGAGAGCCGAGAAAAGCCCGTGCGAACCATCGTCAAATCGCCCACTCAATTCCAGCCAAAGCCAGGGTCACTCGTCGGGGCCAAGGCATTATGCTAAATCGGCCGTGTCCCCCTCGGTATATAAAAATAAGCTCCGCCAGCTGAAACAAAAAAGAAGCGGGGGTGAAAGTGCGGCGTCGGCCCGTCGGACAAAGGGTCCGAGAAAGAGATGAAAGAAAGCCAGCAACAGAGAGCAGAGTTTCCGGCTTCCGCGTCCCTTATCGACGACTCCTATCGCTCGAATAGCGGCACACGTACTAAAAAAAAGAGAGAGAGAGTATAGGGAACGAAAGCGTGTATGCAGGGCCGCCGCCGCCTTTATTTTGCAAATAGTATTTGCCAACTTAGCCGTCGCGGCCTCGTTAGTATTCGTCGCCGAGAGCGCGCGCACTAACGGCATTTTAATTTCGGGCATTCCGCATTCGTACCGACAAAGTGCTTCCGGCGCGCGGCACCACCCTTCGTCTCTCTCTCTCTCTCTCTCTTGCCTTTCTTCTCTCTACGCGCGAGCTTTCCATTCCGCGTGTGTGTGTGTGTGTGCCGCCGGTGTACGCTCGTCCCTGTTCACTTGTTGGTCGGATGCTACGGGCAAGTGTTGGTGCTGGGCATTCCCGCCGGGTTTAATAATAAAAGTTTTTTGCGGAGAGAGAGATAGTTTGCGGATTGTTCCGGACGATTTTTTCTTTTCCTCGACGCGTTTGTGTATTTCTGCGACTTGGGAGCATTTGATTGATCGATGAAGCGCGGCGCAAGTGTATTTTCGTTATTATGTTTTATTTTTTTTCTTGACATGCACCACAAGTATGCTGTTACGTGTGTATAATGTAAATCGTGTGCAAAGTAGCTCTTTTCCGCCCTCTAGGACGGGAAAGTAGGCTCTATAGAGTTTACTTTCTGGGCCTTCAGCGCAAATACAGCAAATCATAGCGGTGCAGCTATATTGGACAAAAAGTACCTACTGAATTACGGACAAGAAGTTCTTTTAGCCCTTGATGCACAACAAATACTATTATTACCACTAGCTATAAATGTTGAATAAATGAGATGCTGAGCTGAAAATTTACACCGGCTTCCGCAACGTTGCCGGCGAATTTTCTCATAAGCGGAGAATATCGATTACCCGCTAAATACGTAATTTAACAAATTATCTGGTCCAATCCCTCCAAAAATCCTGCGGATGAAATTAATTACTGCACTCCGCTCGACCACTAACAACTCGAAGCCCTATACAAGGCAACTTCCCCCCGATTTAACGTTTTCGAGTATCCCCGCGCGCCTCCAGCATATATCCATCAACCAGCCGTTTACAGACCAACAGCAGGTTGGCTCGAAAACAAAACCAAAAATTACGTCCATTTTTCAGCGAGCAACAGCGATGCAAACCGCCTTTCGCTTTCATCCGCGCGGGGCCGAGAATTCGCAACTTCAGTAGCCGCAGGTTCATCCCTTATACTCTTTTCGGAGCTTTTTCACCGGCGAATGTTCCCCTTGCTCTCTCTCTCCACTGAGTCTGCTTTTTTCGTCTACTCTATACCCGCTATCCTATATGCTCTCCGCTTGGTGCTGTTTTTTTTCTCGGATCCCTTTTACGGAATTCGCGATACTGCTACTGTGTATATGTGCTGGATTCATTGCCATTTTTCAGGGGATGCTAATGGCGAGCTCGCTGCCATTCAATATTCCCGAGAGCCTCGGGGGCTTGTCTGGCTCTCGCTGCTGGCCTTTCCGAAAATTTTCGAGTCTCGCTGATTAGTTTCTCCGGAAAAATGTATACACGCTGCGCACCATTATACTGCAATGTTCTCGTGTATTTTCCTTCATTTGAATTCGCTAAGGGAAAAAAAGCCAACAAGCTCGAAAACGACAAAACAAATTAGGCCGTCCGGCTATACCGCACACCATCGTCGTCCGCGTGTATAATCAACTCCATTATGCGACGACGCACAAGCGCACCGAATTCTCCGCAGCTTATTTTCTAGTAATATAATTCCTGACGCACACGCGTGTTTTCATAATTTTTTTTTTTAACAACTTTAATTCTCTCCTAGCTCAGAGCTGCACTTGTATATATAGTCGCGCCTCGTTGTTCCGCCGGGGCCCCGGGACTCTCAACCTAATGAACAGCTCTCGAAAATGCACGCGCTCAAAGAACAAAGCTCTGCTGCTGTGCTATACGTATATAAAAAACGCGCGTCGTCTTTTCTCTCCCCTGCAGCTAGGAAAAAGCTCGAGTCACGGAAATCCAGATCCACCCCCTCGCTCTTTCCATATACGTCTAAATATACACACTCCATAAACGCGCGCATAATGCGAGCGAGCTAGAGAGAGAGAGACAGAGAGAGTCGAGAGCGTAAAAGCAGTGTAGGTGTGTGTACACGTAGTGTGTATACGGCTCTCGCGTGTTTGCCCTTCCGCGCGAGGGCCAGCCAAGCGAATTACCGGACGATAACCGACGCTGAGCTGCTGCTGCTGCTGCTGCTGCTGCTGCTGCTGCTGCTGCTGCTGCTGCAGAGAGCGACGACCTGCAGCTCGCGGAAAAATTAAAACTAAAGCGCCAGAGCAGCAACCCCCTTCATATACACGCTGCTGCTACTCTTCCTTTCCGTGGCTCTCAGCCTTTGTTCCGATGCTGCTATACCGCGCTTCTAGGCTATTTCTGTCTTTATTTCTCCACTCGAGGAGCTGAGAGATTAGCAGTAGCCGAGAGTTTTCTCGCGGATAATGCGCGCGAGTCTCTTAATGGGTGTGTGTTAACGCTCCCGCGCGCTCTCCCGAGCGAGAATAAATGGAACGTAGTTGTCGGTGGCTCGACGTGATCTTGTTAACGCTTATTGTCATGCTGATTGGCTCTCGGTGCTGTGCACTTTATCGTGCTGACATGTGTGGCTATGCGTCACACACGATGCAAACTTAAAATAACGCCGCCTCGGACATACCGATGCGTCACACGCACTCACTCGTTATATTACGTTGCTGCACTTGCGTTAAAACTGTCTTTGCGAGTGCAATTGTCACGCGCAATATTTTTCGCGACTAGTCGACCACGCTGCAGTGTTATACTCGCTAAATCGTTAATCGATAGCGAAATTCACCGAGAGCTTATATAAGTGCGGAGGCTATACAGCGATGCTGCAACATCAGCTGAACTTTATGGGAATATCTATGAGCGTTAGAACGCGCGCGCGCGCGCGCGACATTACCGTCGAGCACTAAAGGTTACTTTATGGGGATTTAGTGAATTTTATAATGAATAAAACTGGGGGAATATCCATTGTATATTGCCGCTCGCGCTCGCCACTGCACTGCCCTTATAACATAGAGAATATATAAGCTTTTATCATCTCCGACCAGCAGCGGTTAGCTCCAAGATTTACGGCACAGCTATGACAATTAATTCGCATAATTGAATACGAACAAAACAGATGTAAGAGATCGTCGCGCCGTGTTTTAATCAAAACTGCAGACGCATCATTTTTTTCTCCTTCCCTCCATCCATCCGTCCGTCGGCGGTCCATCCTGCGGAGTTTCATCTGCCGCGTGTATATGACGTCACTCTCTGTGTATACGCGGCGGCTCTTGTTAATCAGCGCGAGCAGCCTCGAGTCGACTAGGCTACAATGGCTGAAACAATATTGAACGGATGACCGCGTCGAGCCTGCGGGCTCGCGTTCCTTTTTTTTTTACTATCTTCCCCTATATGTACTGTTCGCGGTTTATATCTGCGCGATGATAAAATCTCTTTTTTTTTCTTGCCAGCTCTCTCCCTCTTCATAACTTTATATTATTGTACTCCTCGGGGAGTCATTTCCTTTTTTTAATGTCTCGCTCGGACTTTGAGTGCGCGCGGAGATGCAAGAAGAGACGACTCCACGAAAGAGGGAGGGAGAAGGCGCTTCGCGATGATGGAGAGAATTATACGGGTCGCATAACGTGTAATTGAAAGAGGCAAGACAATGATGATGGCTGCGCACGGGTATTAGTGAAATTTTTATTTTTCCTGCGGCGGCGGCGGCTATACGCGACACGCCAGTTGAATAAATTCAGCTCGAGGCTGTCTGCTGCATTCGTAAACAATCGATTTCGGATGCAATAAAAATGCAACGGCTGTTGCGCGCGCTCTGATGCAGCTTCGGAGAAACCCTCCGATTGACTGACATATTGCCACAACTCATGCAGCCTGCATTTTAATTGAAAATATGGAGTCGGCTACTGTGGGTTATGGTTATAGAGCTATATAGTCCTCGATCTTGATGATATTTATATAATGTGTACATAGTCTCTATCCACGAAAGGCCGATAATCCTAATTTGAATATACAGCTCGGCTCTCCTGGCCGATGCGATGCCTGCAGCGCCTGCAAAGGATCCTTTAATTTCTCAGCAGCAGCAGCAGCAGCAGTAGTGCCATTACGTCACCTCAACTCTGGCCGAGCTTACTCGGCGCTTAAGTCGCTCGTCGGCGAAAATTCGCATTCATCAACCGGCGCCGTGGGAATTAAGCTCGCTCGCGGAGAATATACATATATATACATACTCTGTCGACTCGACGTCTCAAAAGCCGGCCCCTATCGCATTAATACACAGTTCTCGATAATTACCGACTACTGCCGCGCACTCCAA
Organism: Cecidostiba fungosa; assembly: GCA_900474305.1. Classification (NCBI taxonomy): domain Eukaryota; kingdom Metazoa; phylum Arthropoda; class Insecta; order Hymenoptera; family Pteromalidae; genus Cecidostiba; species Cecidostiba fungosa. The sequence goes on along the minus strand of UCOJ01000443.1, from coordinate 81,465 downwards.
TACATACCGCACGCTCTCGAACAATTAAAGTATATATATATATATATAGAGCGCGGGACATTCCATCAAAAAGAGATCTTCTAATCCTGCGGCGAAATGAGTCGCGCTCAGTTCTCGAAGTAGACGGAAGCTTATGGAAGCTGCGCTGCTGTGTGCTACGGGGGAGAGCTGCATAAGACTGGGGAGGTGGGTGGGGAAGACCGGGGACTCTCATTAGGAGCTCTAACGACCCGACTCCGGCCTCGTTCAACCCTCCGCGCTCACTTTTTCTCTTTCTCCTGCTGCGCCGCCGTCGACGTCGTTGAATCAGTCCTTACGGCCGGGGCTGTATGTATTTCTGGCCGCTGGTCGCTGCACTGCTCGTGATAATCTGAAAGTCAAATTTCTCTATCGCCTCTCTCTCTCTCTCTCTCTCTCTCTCTCTCTCTCTTGTACGCGTGTGTAATGTAATTGATCTCCCCTTTCGTACTTGCGCGGCAGAGTATATACTATATAGAGGCTGCCGAGCCAGTCGGCGGAATCGTTATGCGCGAGCTGTGGAGAAAAAAAGTTTCACCGAGAGGTGCGAGAAGAGGGTCTTTCTTGTTCTTCTGTCGTCTATTTCTCTTGTTTTTTTTTGCGCACACTCTATGGAGATAAGGGCGGCGGCTTTCCGTGTTTCGTTGATGTTGGAGAAGTTACAAGACGGTCTAATTTAAAGTGAATAAAAGTACAGGGGACAATGCGCTTGACATTTTGTACCCCGTAATTTTATGCATATAAAGTTTTCTTGCGCTCTAGGACGCCATGATATAACCGAGTTCTTTCCTTTTTTTGTTTCAGGTGAGTAATTATTGGGAACGTGCATGTGTGTGTGTGTGCAACTTGCTGTCTTTTACTGCAGTGAGTATACGTATATATAAGACGAATTCGATTCTGTAATAATTTAATAATCGAAAAAGTTAAAATATCAACTTCCCACCGCCTCTCGGCATCGCGGTGTCATAATTTTCCGAGCGACATTAATTTAGACTAATGAAACCCTATTAAAAGCGCATCTACGTAGTTTCATTTTAATTTGTTCTTCATTACAAAGTTTGATGCAGCCCTTCGTTGCAGGATGCGCAGTATTTCTAATTCCGAATGGAAAAATTGAATCAACGATTCCTGATGTTATCAAGCTCATATAACTCACCCTTCTGCGCGTCATAATTTTTCCATCTTCAAGAACAGAGTCCCTAAATCACTAAACCAATGAAAAGAGCCCTCGAAATCATACACTATCAGCAAGGAAAAGCGATTCCTTGACCCCATGTATTATAACGCATCGACTCAAACGCGCCAGTCGGCCGACGCAATAAAATTGATAACATCGTCGAAAACGTAATTACGCGCGCGCGCAGGCATCCGACCCTTCAACTCTCCATGCGAACACACTATCCCGCCGAGGATACACGCGTCCGAGGCTATTACGCTCGACCCTACGCTGCAATAACACCTCTCCTGCACATACGCTATTTTTCTAATTTTCGACCGAGCCCGAGAAAGTTAAATCAAGAGTGAGCCTTTTCGGCTCGAGATGTGCGAGCTTAATGCGCGGCCGCGCGTCGACAAAATTTTAAATATGAATTGAAATTAACGAGAGCTCGCCGCGCCGCGTGATGGGGATGTAAAGCTGAGCGCGTGGATTCATTTAGTTTCGAATTATTCAAAGAGGCAAATTAAGCTGGAAATGACCGTGGCTGTGTGCGCAGTAGTTTAACGTATTTTATTCTGCTCAGCCTGTAGCTTGTGAAAATTTTATGCAAAAACTCGGTAGATGTAGGTACACCGCGCGCGGCCTGCACTAAGTGCTTCGAATAGAAAGTGCATTAGTACGCGCGCGCGAGTGTGTCTTGTTAGAACTTGATGAATAAATTTTTCAAAGACTTGCTGCGGACTTTTTCCTGAGCCGGGGCTGTGCCGCCGGGTATACGATAAACGATCGCGCAGTACTAGTGCTGAGGAGGGGGCGGACTCTCCGTTGTATTTAAATTGGACGAAGTAGCAGAGCCGTCCCTGTCCCCGGTGCTTTTATCTTCCGGTTGGCCTCTTTCCGAGGAATTATGCGGATTACGAAATGTTATTATAACACTTTTATCTAGGCTCGTTTGTAGCAGACTCGGCTTTTTAACCCCGCCGCTGCAGCCGGCGCCTCGTCTTCCTCTTCTTTTCTTTTCTTTCCAGACCGGCGGCGGGGGATATCCGAATATAAATTGGATCTACCTCTATAGTCGCGCTGTGTGTATACAGTAGTCCCTCGCGTGCGCGATTTAAATACATTTGACTCTGTAATTGTGAAATGAGCGCAGCACTGCAGCTATACTGATGTTATATATATACGTATAGTGCTCGTTGGGATTGTTGAGCAGTTTCATTGAGAATAGTTGATAAAATTCATTATCCCGGCTAGTTGAGAGTTTTGGAGTCTGGTTCATTTACGCCATCGGTCGGATATCTAAAAGTTGCATAGAGAGCTGCACCGTCGTCCGACCTAAACGGACTTTTTCCACTGCGCGCCACTTAGCACATATCGATCGGCAATCGCTGCAGCGGCGGCGACATGAGATTGCGGAGTTTCGAGGCGATTTCGCTCCTCTCTCGTCTCTAATGAAACGCGAATCTTTCACGAGTCGATGAATTGAGCTCGCGGTCCTTTTTTCCGTTCCGCTGAATCTCCATCATCCCGACGACTTCTCGCCACATAGAACTTTTCAGCAGCAGTGATATATATGCGTACCGATGAAATATCGCGGTGGAATCAAGAGATAAAGAGAGGGAGAGGTAAAGAGACCACAATTTAGTATCTCCTCCTCATTGAATTACGATATTCAGCAAAGTCGCGCAGGCTGCGAAAGCCGCTATTGCATTACCGCGGTCATCATCAAGTGCCGCTGAAAGGCGGGAGAACCGAGAGGGGAGTAGATGCAATTAAGCATTAAGTGCATTTGCAGCGGTATAACGATACTCGTCGTCGTCGTCGTCGTCGACGATGCCGTCGTATATATATAGCTCTAAACTTTCGCGCTGCTCTGATATCACGAGCTTTTCAAACTGCTGTGCAAAACGATAGGGTATTTTGTCGCGCGGTTTCTCTAATATACGCCTTTACCCTGTGACGCGCTGTTTATTTCCTTGCTTTTTCGATGTGCCGCAGCGCAATTATAGCGAGGTTATACTCTTTATTGTACTGATATAAATTCGAGATGTTTCACAAATAATAGAAAAGACAGTAAGATTAAAGAGCATCGCGTTGCAGCCCGCGCGCGTGTATATATACGGTGAAAATATCAAAGCCACGAAAAAAAGAGAGAAAAAAAGGCTCGAGCGAACAAACAGAGGCTATATTATCCTCTCGAATTTCACGCAGCAAAGCCCTCGAGTTGCGCAGGGCTGGAAAAAATTGCACCGGTATCAAAAGCTCGGTCGATAATTACACCGGTGCCACCTTCGCGGCTGCTGCAGTCCCGAAAAGGCGTACAATTAAGTCGGCCGGTGCTGCATAAAGCTTCAGCTATGTATACGGCAGCGTACCGACACACCTCGCACACACATATATACACAGTGTAATAACCCTCTCCGGCTCGGCCGGCAGCAGCAGCTGCCCTTAACGCGCGTTTCGCGCTTTATTAAATTAACGCCGCTCCCCTGCATTAACACCGCGCCGCTGCGCGTGTCTCTTCGGCTGTTGCTTTTTTCCTCTCTCTCTTCCTTCTTCTCGTCCTCCATATAGCTGTATACATTCCCCCTCGCGTCGTCCTTGTCCTTTGATCTTTCGCGTGCGGCAGCTTTTCCTGGATATGCCGACCCCTGCTGCTGCTGCTGCTTCTTTTCAACCTCGTGTAGCTCTTGTATTTTGCAAGACGGAAGCGAGCCCTAGCAGCGTCTTCTTATTCGCGATTTTTCTATTTGCGACGAGCTGGCTGCGCGACATATTTTTTTTTGCTTCTTTTGCTGTTTCGTCCCGAGAGTATTTTCTGCTGAAAAATTCCTCTGCGCTTTATATAGTTCTGTGTCAATAACAATAATAAAATCTGGATTATTATCTGTTTGATTGTAGAATACAATAAAATAAAAGCGTCGACGACGGGTACATTTATCTCGACCCTCGTTCTATTTTACGCGTGCGTAAACCTTTAGCCAACTTTCTCCCGGCTGATGGTTGCACGGTCCCTTTCGCATTTTTCGGCCAGTGTGCGGCGCCAGCTCACGATAACAAGATTTCGCCTGTGTCAGCTGTCGCTGCGAGCACGCAGTTTCGCACTTTCGGGCTTTTATTTTTTGACGCCCCGACGCCGTGGATTTTTCGCCTCTTTGTGCGCGTAGCCGAAATATTTCAGCGCGCTTTTGTGCAGCGAGCGTCGGGCCATCAGAGACGAGAGATAGAATTCGTATATGCAGCGCTTTATCCGATTTGTATAGCGGACGTGAGAGAGAGAGAGGCTAATGCGCGCCACTGAAGCGCTTTTCCCCAATTTAGATAAATGCAGTTTTTCGCCATGATTATTATTATTTGCTTTTGTACTGCTCTGGTCGATTGGTTATTATTTGCATACTCTGCTTCTTTATCCGATGACGATAGAATTCGCGTGAGGTTGAATCGCTTCTAATAAATTTATTATTATTTTTGTATTGCAGAGTAGTATTTCATATATACAGATCCTCGATTACACATTCAAGCCAGCGAGAGCGAATATGGACAAATTGCGAAGGGCGAAAAAGCGGATCCGAATTTTCACGCGTCCCGCGCCTCAAAGCGATGAGGCTTTTGTCAAGCACTCGGGCGGCATTGTCGCAGTCGCTGTATCGATTCTTGGCAATTAGCGGCGCAAAAAAGCCTCCCCTACTCCCGCTCTCTGCTCTCGCTTTGTCCGGCTGGCTTTTTTTACACTCGCCTTCCGCGAAGCTCTTCTTTATTTTTCGCGCCGATGCAAATCCCGTACACGCGCGCGGCCTTTTTTTCTCCTTCCAAGAGCTGCGCAATCAAAATTAAACTAGCCGGCCGGGCTTTCGCTCTCGAGTCTTCTGTGACTTTGGATGTGTATACTATTTCATCAGGGATTTCGGATCGCGCAAACTCAGTGCGCAGGGAATAAACGTTGAGGAGTAATTTGTTGTTCGATCGAATTTGGCCTGCATATATCGAATGTCACAAAAATACACGCATACAAAGTAATATTAATTGGTTTCGGTAAATTATAACGAATGTCTATTCCACTGATGGAACTATTACTTTTTGCTGGAAATGAATATATTCATTAAAAACGTGAATTCTACGTTCATTTTGATCAAATACACGCTTGTTATAGAGTAGAGGAAAAAATAAACACACGTCGATATTATACTAGGTTTCATCTTAGTATATAATACATGTGTTTAACAGGTGCGAATGGATGTAATATATTTTCTCATTACAAAAGTAATCTTAAGAAATATTCGTTTGCAGGGATTTCATTCCATTCATTGGAAAAAATCGCCTACCTCTGTCTGTGTATATCATCCACATATCGAATCCAAAGTGACCGTCGACGTATATGAAGACGCAGGCTCGGATACCTCTGCCACACCGATATAGCCATGCATCTGGCAACCAGGATACAAAGTATCCAGGGCTCTTCCGGCGCGTGCCAAGTGCACGGCGATTCGTCAGTAGTTGGCGCATATATACCACAGCACGAGATGGAAATAAAGCCGGTCGAATTCCGAGCGAGTTTCGGCAGAGAAAATCCGACGTGTGGCGCGGGAACGAAATGCTACTGCCTATATCGATCCGCGGGCGCAGAGAGAGTATAAACTGCGAGGAGGAGGAGGAGGAGGAGGAGGAGGAGAGGATGACCGAAATGTGCTCTCCGCTTAGGGCTTTTCGACGATGCTCCGGATGCCTGGCATGCAGAGCTGATTGTGTGCCCCCTTTTTGCCATGTCACCCGTGTCGCTTGCTGTTTTCGGATCCACAGCTGTTATTCGCTGCTGCACGTATATATATCGATCGTATTTTACCAATAATGGTTTGCATCCGAGTAAAAGCACTCACACACACAAGTATAAGCGGCGGGGAGACCTAGTCAAGGCGAACTAATACACTCGTATACGTATACATCCGAGAGAAGCTTAGCGAGTTTCGAACTAAGTTACCCCTCCGTGGCGGTGGCGGCGGTACCACAATCGTTCACGTTTCCATTTAAGTGCGCGGACGACCCGAGCGCAAAAGTTCTCGGACGAGACGCACACGGCATCGTCGTCGTCATCGACACAAAAAGGCTGCGGACGGCTGAAGGAGTACAAAAAAGAAAAAGAAAAGAAAGAAAAAACAATCAAAGCCCGGCTTTAATTCCGAAACAGCAAAGTTAGCGGCCGCAGTATCTATCTCCATCCTGTGTATTCCAGCTTGGGCAGAGCGGAGAGAGAGCAGCTTCATTCCTCTCTCGGTGGCTAAGGTATTCGGGTTACAGAAACCAAGCGCGAGCGAATTCGGCCGAGCAATCTATAACCCGTCCCTCGCCGGCGCTTCATCCCCCTAAGCCATTTCCCTCCTCCCGCCCGCGCTCTCTCTCTCTCTCGGTGTTTCCCTCGCGCACACACACAGGCTTCGAAACTGCTGCGCTGCAGCCGCGATGGTTGCACTCCTCGGGCATCCGGAAGCCTTCTCTACATATATATTACGGCCTATGTCACACATAGACACACGTACACGCACGCACACACATACATGCAGAGATCGAAAGCGGCAGGCAGGCTCTTTTCCGAGAGTGCGGACACAACGGCGGCAACGATGCATCGCTCTCTGCGGATGCGTCGCCGACGGCGATGTCACCGATTCCCTCCTTTTGTGCGAGCACGGCGGCCCTATATATACGAAGCTGTATGTATATATGCTACTGTGGATATGTGAATGCGCGAAGAGAGAGAGGGAGAAGCCATTCCCACGCGACTGCGGAACGACGGAAAAACTCGGGAGAAATTTATCGCTGGAATTGCACGCGAAGGAAAAATAAATTCGCCTGCTGTGTGTAGTTAGTTCTGAGCTTTAATAATGGAGTAGATGCCGGCGGCTTCGCTGCTGCTGCTGCTTTCTGTCGGAGCCTTTTCGCTCGCCTATATAGCAAGCTTTGATTTTTTTTCTTTTTGCTGCATAAATGATACACATTGCGGCTGCCTCTATACTCGACTTTCTCAATGCGATATCAGAGCTTATGGCGTTATCAAACGTCCGTTATAATATATATGGACCTTATATAATCACATCAAGGAAATAGCTTATACGTTATACAGTCAAACTTGTGCACAGGGGAAGTTGGCTCGTACAAGAGGCTCAATGGGACGCATCACCACGCGTCACATTGATTGAAGCACCTGCATATAATGGCAAAGACGAGCAGCGTGCAGAGTTACCTATTATGTATTCACATCCTGCGATGTCCAGGATTGGATCTTGCGCAGGGCTGTATAGTATCTTTATCTCCTGCAGCCTTTCTAATTTGCGTACAGCCATGCCCACAGTCGACCAAACGTTTCATATACGCGAGCTTCCTTCAGGAGATTATACTCTATGTGCGCTCCGACGGATTATTGAATAGGACAGAGCTTTCGGGAACGTCAACGTATAGGTATTCACCCCGAAATAATTGTTTTGTTATTTCGAAACGCGGACTGTACCGCTTTTGTGTAATAGAGATTTATAGAACCATACATTCATATTATCGAAATTAATATAAGAAATTTCATCCGCGCGAATATAAAATCTCGCCTCCGTCATTGTTTCCAGCGATTTATCAAAATGAAAGAGTTTTCACCGCGAATTTCCAGCAGCGCGATATCACTCATTCCCCCCCCCCCTGCATGACAAACGAGAGTCCTCTCTCTCGTCCATCCACTCGTGAGCCCTTATTTTTCCGCTTCTCTTCGTCATCACGTACAGATTTGTTTTTCCCCAAACAAATTCCGCAGCAGAATGCAAGCCCCCACGAGGTCGACCCGAAAAGTCGCGGAATCGTTCCCTCCCGACAAAACGTCCGTCCGTGCGGGTGCCGATGATGGTTATTGGTTTTAAAGCCCGGGCTCTCGCTATAGCGCACCGCTTTTTCCTCTCCGAATTTTCTCGCCGCTGTCGCGCTTTTTTGCAGCGCCATCGGGGCTCTGTATGTTATATTCCGCAGCGAATTTTTGTAATAATTTAACGTTTCGCCCGGAATTTTCGATTAACGGAATAATCGGATTTTGCTGTTTTAAGAGGAATCGTAAATTCTCGCCCGGCGCTGCGGTATTAAGCAGAGAACGCGCCTGTGGCAGGATTGTGGTAATTTATTATGTTAGCGCTTTGATTGCGCGCTCGAATTTTCCCCTGTAATTGCAAACTGGGCGAAACGTAAAAATCGCTCGGATATTCGCCGCTGCTGGAGGTGGATTAAAACAGCAGATGAGTTGCGTGATTTAAAAAATATTTTTCTCACTCGGAAAGTTGAGTGCGTCGCGACGGGAAAACATATTAAAATGAGAGAATCAATCGAGGGCTAAAATACTCCGCACACTCGATTATACCAAAAGAGGAGGCTCTCTTTCTTAACTGTTGCAGAAGAGGAGAGCAGGGCTCTCGCAAAAAAGCCGGAATCGTCCCTTTAGCCACATTTCTCACGCCCTCGCGCGACGGAAAAAAAGACGAAGAAGCAGCAGCGCGAGCAGAGCACTCGTTTATTTTTCTCGGGCAAGACAGACGGCCGAGTTTACGACGTCGACAATGAAAACAACGTTTATTACCTCCCTCCTAGCGCGCACTACGGCTCCTCCTCTAGCGCCTGCCTCGCCGTGTGATCGAATTAATTTTCCTCCGCGAGCATCACGCGCTCTCCCTTTCACCTTTGTCGCGCCGCCGCCGCACCGCGCGCACTCTCTTTCAAACTACACGCTGCGGCTTTTCCGCGCGCGCATTTCATATTATTATTTTTGCCGAGTTTTCCTTTTCCTCCGCACGCCAGCGCGCCGCGTTTCATTAATTTCGGCGAGACGAGAGGCTTGTTTTAAGCAGAGAGAGTTTATTTCTTGCCCATTGTTTTCCGCACGTCGGCCATATACTAAAGCCTCGGCGACGGCTGAATCGCGGGCTATTTAAAGGGCAATTATAATGAAAATAAGCTTTTACATTGTTCCCTCGCGAGGATTATGTTTGAAAGTAGTTAATTAAGCGTCCTATAGCTATTATATAGGTATATGAAGCGAGTGTGTGTGTTTGTTTTCTCATCGAGGAGAAAAGTGTGGCCCCGTAATCCGTCTTGATTCGCGCGCGGCTGCAGTTTTGCTGCAGCTACGTTATATGCTAATGCAAAAGGGATTTGCGATTAAAATTTTACTTTGATAATGTTGCGCGCATTTTCGACCATTAGCCGTTTATGCTCGTTATAAACTCTCGTACTTTTCCTTTGTCAAGCGGATTATACGCGCTTTTCAAGGTGCGCGTTCAAACGCTGGAAATCCGCTTAATTATACCTAGTATATAGCCCTTTTTCCCACAGCACTACCTACATTTCCAGCGAATATAAGAATCCTAATAATATCTTCTCCATATTTGCGCAATAACAACAACAACGACAACAGTATAACCCGCGGCCAGAACGCAATCGCGGGATGTGACACAGCATCGCAGTGCTAATAATACAGAGACCGGTGTGTGTACATCCAACTTTCTCCTCTCCGTTCCTTCGTACGTCGTCCCGTACGATCTGATAATAGTCGGGACGCGGCGGCGGCGGTCTCTTTCCTCTATATACTAGCTCCGACCAACCTCCTCTGCAAATTAGGCTTATATGCGCACCCGCGTACGGTAAACTTTGACCTCGACGTGTGTGTGTGTGTGTATGTGTGGCTGCTCTACTGCTACGATGCATCTGAAAAGCTGCTGGGTTAGCTGATCCCCCGGACCTTAATGATCCAACCCGCCCCCGCTCGTGTGTCGCGCCGAGTTTCGGCTTATCGCGATGACGATGATATGGAGGCGCGTTATATATAAACTGCGGTATATATAGCGCGCTTTTGTTCGTCGCTCGCAGCTGCAAGAGGCTTGGATTTAAAAGGTATAATCAATCGGCCAGTCTCGCGCAGGCAGATTTAATAAGCTCCGAGAGCGCGGCGCGTCGTTTAACTTTATATATCGGCTGATTATAATGCCGGGCTGGCGTGTCTTCTGGCAGTGCTATTTCGGAGGCGGCGCGGGCGAAGCTGCAGTATAGCACACTAGTTCTCTCGGCTCGAAACTTTCCTCAATGGCTCTGGCGCACACGGCTAATTGAGGCGATACCTTTTATGCATTCTGCTCTAGAGCTGCTGCAAGAACAGAGAGAGAGAGAGCTCCGCGTGATTTCTTACCGGCGCTCTCCGGGTTATTAGAGCTCATTAGCAATTGGGTTACATTTGTTTTCGTGAATTACCGCCGTATTATAAGCCTCGTATTCTCGCGGGACGATCCCCGAGAGTTGTATATTTTTACCCCCTTGCCAGCAGAGCAGTAGCTACACTATAAGCAGAGGGAATTCGGAATTTAAATTTATACAAAGTGCGTTTTAATGTTTATGACGGGCGGGCCGTTCGGCTTTACGCGATTACGAGATACTGAACTAATTTGTGCGATTTCGCATTGTTTTGGGTCGCCGCGAGTAATGCGAACGTCCGGAAAGAATGCGTTGCCGGCTGATAAGCAACTTTGCGCTCCGCGGCTATTCATACTTGATGAAGCCTTATCTTAATGACCTGACGAGAGCGCGCGTTACCTTTGTGCAAAACTTTTTCGGCGACTATCTTCGTGCCAACTTTGCGCTCCCGACTTTGCTACACACGACAGACGCTTAACGATTTAATTATTTTTATTGGAGGGATAAATTCTTATGATGGGGCGGTGAAGCCGCGCTGCGACAGAGTGAAATGATTTACTATTATAAGGAGACATACTGTAGCGTATTTATTTTGAATAAAAGTATTGCATTGTCGTTGTCTTTGTATATATTATTAATAAAAATTCGTACTTACCTATTAGTTTGGTTCTTCACGATACCACTAGATGGATACCTGATATCCACCAGTAAATTCATCATCTAAAGATATCATCGAGCAAATCCCTTTCAATTGAACGATGCATGTCCTTATAGCCCATTATGTTATCTCTTATTAAACTAAAAAGCTTACGGTCTCTCGTTTGTCGTGTGTCATCTGATGTCTCGTGAGTACACTTCGTCGTTTAATGATCTATCGTCAAAAAGTATAGACGCAGACAACTACAAATTATATACAGGATATGTCGGTAACGCCACATTGACAATCTATACTTGTCTTTTGTTAATACAATATTATAAGATACGTGGACGTTCAAACAAATTATTATATTCGAAGAGAGGAAATTGAATTTGCCACTTCTGCCGGTCATCTCGAGGCACATGATAGATATATCTTTTATTTCAATGAGAGTATTACTAATAATAATTTCTAGTAAACCCAACAAACCCTCACTACCGTTGGACATGTTAGCAGTAGCATCACACCTAAGCTGCATGCAGTAAAGTTTCCCATATACTGCAGCAGCAGCAGCATATACCAACTGGTCGTTTCCCGGCTGCAAGGAGATTGAATCCATTCAAACACAGCGTTCGTCCTCTCTCGCACGGAGGCAAACAATCAGCCTGCTGCAACGGGAGCCAAGATCTCCTGGCGATATGGGAGCAGACAACTGCAGCTCTCGGAAGAAAAAAAAACTCAATTTCGCGTGGGCACACACGTCAAACACGTGCTCCCGCGTACGTGCGAATAAACAGGTCGTCTGGGCAGCAGCAGCAATGCTGTATGTACGAAGGTGTCTATCCGAGGGCAAACATATAAACGTGCAGCAGCGCGAGCCGGGCTGTGTCACGGGGGAGATCAGCTCTCGCGACGACGCGGGCCCTGTTTAGAATGCAACCGCGCTTTCGCGCTGCGCAACATGCGGTCCCTTTGCTCTCCTTCCTTCTCTCTCTCATCCCTCCGTACTTTAGTTGTGACGCTCCTGTGTGCAGCAGGCTGCTGTACTCTGCTGCTTTGTGCGTTCCGTCAGCTACGTGCGTGGCTAATTATTGCGCGTCGCTCTGTGGTTTGAGGGTTTGTGCGTACATATGCACTTCCGCGTACGTGACAGCTTAGATGCTCCGTACGCGTTATTTGCTGTTTATTACACACACACATGGACGGGCAGGCTTTTTTCGCCTTTGCTTTGCATATATTACACAAATGTGTATCAATCGATCCAAACTGTCGAAATGACGACCATGACACATCTCTCGCTCTCTTTCGCCGCCGCCGCATAGTGTGCTACAACATAATTCCGCGTCATCGCGCGTCGTGTGTGCGTGCGTGTATACGTTCCAAGTCTCCGCCTCTCTATACGAGCGCGCTTCTCCCCTGTTGGCGGCGCACACTGCTCTCTCTCTCTCTCTCTGTACTGAGAGCAGAGCCGCCGCCGCCACCGCTAATTGATTGGCACGTCGCACTGCTGCGCGGGAGCGGGAGATGGCTCTCCTGTGCATATACATATTTAGCATACCCAATGATCGGTCCGTCGGCTTATTACCATTGAAATAGGTTCACGCATGGCGGCGAGACGGCGGGATGGATCCCCCCTTCTATATATACGCGCACTGCCTTCGCATAGTTCGCTCCCTCACGGCTCGGCGAGCTTTGCCTCCAGCCAATAATGATGCTCCGATGAGTACTGCGCTGCTGTGTGTCTCGCTCTCAACTCTCATTCCGAGATCTAAGCTGTAACTTTCGCGGCTCTTTTTTACTGTACTCCTTCTCTCGCGCTGCAGCAATAGTATATACAAGGACTCATCTAGCTCAGTGCTTGATAACGTGAGCTTTGTATTGTAGACAACTTTTTTAATCAAAATAAAAAAATAACCATCTTTTTCACTCAGCAACGGCCTTGCACTCGCGCGCGCGCGCGTAAGAAGTAAGTGCGAGAGCGTCATGAAAAGGCAATTCGAGTTTTCATCTTAAAAAGTATGTAAATGAAAAATGCACGTCTTCGAGGAGTGGCAACATAATGCGCCCCTCCATGCACCAGCGTAGTATACACTTTTACGGCTCTGCAGCATCTCTCTCTCCCTGCCGACGAAAGAGTAGCTTTGGTAGAATTCAGACCCGTGCCTCGCAGTCGTTATACGAAACTTCAGACGGAATGAAACTTTAAAGACGGAGTAATAGTCGTTACGTAATTTCGCGCATCGGCGGCAAAAAAAATCCACGGGGGCGAGGGAAATTTTCATGAATTCGCAGCGGTAAAACCGAGGCAAATTGGCCCTTTTCTAGCGCTCTTTGTACGGCTGATGCTCGACAGGGCTGTAAAGCAAGCGACGCGCTGCGTCACAGGTGCGAACGTCGCCAGCCTAATGGCCTGTCTTCGTCGGATAACGTCGCCGCCTCTGCTTTCAGCTACTTTTAGTCAGCTGGTGTTATTGATAAGGAGTTGGCAGCGGAAGGAGAGCTGCTTTCGCGTTGCCGAGAAGCCATTATTATCGGTGCGACAAAAGCCTCCCTCCTAAAAGAAAAATTCGAGGATCGAGCCAATATTATATGCAGTGAACCCTTTCACCTTATATCTCGGACTCTTGACTCTCGGAAAAAAGCAATTAATCCGCAGCCAGCTCTCGAGACGCTCTCGGCCGAATTTGTTCCTCATCACTCGTTGTCTGCAGTAGCAAGGAGCGATGCGTCTTCTTCATCCCTCGCCCAGTCGGATAATTCATCGATAAGTATAAGACCCTTTACGGCCGAGCGAGTCCGGAAGTCAGGATCCAAGGGGTGAAAAGAAAAGAGTCGGGCGTAGATTGGCTTCCTTACGGAACTTGCCTGAGTGCACATCGGGAAATCAAGATCTTGGAGCATGTTTAACGAGGAAACTTTGCACTGCGGCCGCTCCCCAAGAATCTTCTGCTTGCCTTCGCTGAATTCGTGGCGGGTTTTTTCAACGAAGACGGCGGCTATTAGGTCGTCGAATCGTGGTGAAGCTGCCGGTTAGCTAGTCGTCTTCTAGTCATGCAAATGTCCTCTTTTGTCTAGTTTGTCTGGGGAGTTTGGGCAGAGTATAATTATAGTACTATTCATTCAAGCGCTGGCTTTCTTTTTCGAAAAGAAAAAGTTAAAATAATAATAAAATATATCATAACAATTATCTCTGAAACAGAGACCACGAATCCAAAGTTTTATAAGTTCCGTAGATTGTCTGGTATTAAGAAGCAATTTTTTTTGCAATTCTCAGTAATTTCCTATACTTTTAGTAAAATTTATGTATATCGAATATTTAATATACCAAAGCGACGAATAAAATATTGAATCTAATATCATTTTATTATTTCTGTTTCAGGTAAGATAAAATCATCTCACTATTAACCTTGCATTGTAGTAAAAAAAAGTAAGTATTAACCTAATGAATTTACAAACTGCAGGGGATATGTTATCAACATTATAGATCATAGTCGTTAGATGCGAAATTTGCAAAAACGAGTATAATTGCAAAAGTTTGATCGAACACTATTAAAGTTTTGTAATTGCTCGAAATAAATGCTAAAGAGTCTATATGTATACTCTGAGAACTGTAAAATTTTAACAGTTTGCTGTTTGGAATTGCATCAATTTCGAACCAAACGAGCCCCGGCAGATGAATATTGCTTCGTTTGTACTGCACTCGGCTCCGGGTCGAAACATGCATTTTAGTTTGCTCCAATGGACCGAATAATGACTTCGGGGCTGTGGCAATGTGAAAAGTCATTATGTAGTGCATTATACGCATAATAATGACGTATACTGCGATCTACGTGCTTTAAATTTGTTGTTAAAGCTTTTCACATAGAACTGCACGTTTCCTCTCTCTTTTGCTTCTTATTCAAGCGAAAATTATTTACCTGATTGTTCGGATATAAATACAATATTTGCACTCTCGAATGCGAGGTCGCACGACTCTGTTGTCGATAACTTTGTTGACTTCGTGAGAGTTCATTGAAACCGTAATTATTACGAGTTCAGTAGTTTACTTCTTCTCTAAAATTGGTTACACTTGCACAGTACGGTGAAATATTGAACGTATAGGTTGCTGATGTCTTAGCTATGCACCGACTATTTCATATTAGAATGTCTGATGGACGTTATTATAACTGATGTCTTGGCTATGCACTGACTATTTCAAATTAGAATGTCTGATAGCCGTTGATCTGGTAAGTCACATGAGTCTGCAGAAAGTAGTTCATCATGAAAAGTCTAAGCATATGAGCTAAACAATGCTATAGGGTGAGCTAATAATTATAGACTTTTGATCGAAAGACCCGCGCTTAGCAAGTATTTATCATTTCTCTCCCTCAGTTTCCGGCTTCGATTCCACCTTCAGTCGCGCGACCTTTTCCGAACCTACAAAAATCCTCCTTTATTGCCTCGGGCGTGATTTAAGTCCCTGATTAAAAAACGATAAAATTTTTCCTAAAACCCCTCCCTATACGAGCATTAAACCGTTAATACTATCTTCCGCCCCCTCCGCTCTTTCCATTCCGGCGAAGAGGGTCGTTAATAATTTTACGGCCCGCGTTCGCATCTTACGAAAGCTAGAGAGAGAGAGAGGGGACGAACGAGCATAAGACGACGTCGCGATATCGACTAACGCGCGGGTACCGGGAGACGCTTTGTGCCTTAGCGGGGAGTTTGCCCACAGCATAGATGGCGCTGCCAGAAGGTACTATAGGTGTATATATAGGCTCACTCGCGCGCAAGACGTCTTTATGGGCGCTAGCCTTGAATGCGCAAAGTTCGTGGAATTCTTGCGGTGCTGCTGCTGCTGCTGCTACTGCACCGGATGACGCCGGTTCAAGGTATTTCCTTTGATCAATCGACGAGTCGCGGTGATTTATCGAGTTTCCGCTCTCCTCGCTGATTGGTTTTTGCTTTTTCAAACGGGAGGGAACGCGTTTGCAGCATCAAGCTACGGCCGCGAGAGAAGTTTGCGGTCGCGCGCTCTCATACCGAGCTCCCGCGGATATGGAATTTATCGATTTTTGATGAGTTAGGTGCGGCTCAGCGACCTCTCGATGATGGCTCTGATGCGATCAAGAAGGCGCGCAATTTTTTCCTCGTCATATGATAATAATGCCACGAGGAGGATGATAGGAGGCTCTGATGGAGATTCGATAAAGTGGTCGCGCGGATTCGTTAAATCGACTGGCAATTGGGTTAATTAATGCTAATCGCTCTGGAGATTCGTCAGGTGCTTGCGACGGTTCGGACTATTTGTCTTGATTTCTGCTTGGGCAAATAACGTATTATCTGCGGGATATATGCTTTCATTTGAATATAATTTCAATCCATTTAATGTATTTAACTGCTCCATTTGCACATTAATTATACTATTTTAAGCGTAATTTCTATCCTGTCGATAATGACGGCAATAGCAATATTATCTGATATATTCAATGGTGCTTAATTTTAAGTTTAAAAGAATATGCATCATCAGCTTCTTTTATCGTGAGAGAGTTTTCCAGCAATACTCGTAAAAACTGTATAGGGTCAGTGTTGTGGGACTGGCGTATTAGGCTAGTAGTCAGTCGCGTATGATATCTATATATACTTCGATTCTTCTGATTTAATTTTGATTTTGGTACATCACACGAATATATAGAATCTTGATTTTTGAATAAATGAACTCATTTTCGAGAGTTTTTTGTTCTAGATTTACCTACTGAAATCGTGTATTCATTTATATTTAATTAAAAACCTCTCCCCATGAAATACGTTTCCCAAGGAAGCAAATGGGATGCCTCTAGTTGGTATGCGCCGTGGAAATAAAAATGGAAAAAGAAGAAGAGAATTTGCGCGTGCGGCTAAGAGGCCTCGTCAACGGCTCAAACGCTAACGGTAAATTTTATGGTGTCGCAAGAGAGAGGCCTGCGGAGCGCTCTGAAGTGAATTCGTGCACCGATCGCATGCAGGCTTTTACGAGCGTTACGGGATACGGTGAGCCTGATTTTCCCGCTCGATATAGCTATGTCCGTAAACTTTTCCGAGATGTTCCTGCAAAATATATGTATAAAATTAAATTATCTAAAAAATCCAGCGCAGTGTGTAGTATGCCAATCATTCGAGCGAATCGCTAAGAGCTCCTAATTTTCATCAGAGCTGGTGTACACGCGTCGTCGCCTCGATGGCACCTCCACTTATCTTCCGCAAACGAATTCTCCTCCCCTAACTGCATACAAGCGCTTGTGTACACACGCGGTCAAAGTGATCCACGCTGCTCCAAAGTATTTCGTACGAGCCGCGTCGTCATGAGTATATACATATACTTCTACCCCTTCCCAGCTTCCGCTCGTGCTGCTGCTTGTTTAAAAGCCACTTGACCGACTAGCTACATGCGCTGAAGGCTCTTCGACCTGTCGTAGTCCTCCTCCACCTCCTCCTTCGTTGCGTAATCTTGGAAGAGACGCGCAATTTCCGATGGGCTTTTATAAGCCCTTTTTATTCGCGCGCAAGAGCATTGACCGATGCTGCGCTGCGCAGGGCTAGACGCTCGCTTAAAAGCGATAATAAAGGAGCCCTTAACGTTTTGTTGATATTGCGTGATACTTACGATCCAAGTTTCACCTTTCCAGCTGCTGCCGCTGTTGTTGCTGCTTTTTCTTCGCTTCGACGATCACCTAGACGACGACGTAAAAATCGTAACGAGAGGCTGTACCTTTCTCAAAGCATTCCGTTGTAGCAAAAACGCGAAGCTTTGGCTTGTAATTAAAGCAGCTGCTGATTGATTCTTTTCATTATCGGGAGATTTTACGCCTCCGGCCTTTTACACGCTGCTTCGCTTTGTTTGTTTCGCGCGACGAGTTGTGGTCAACTTAATACTTGGTAGCAGCTTCAAACTATGGTTGCTGAAAGCACTTTAAATTATTCTTTGAGATAGTCGAAAAAGATCCGAAGAGGAAACGCCTATCAACTGATTTGGCACACTTCTATTGGAAAAGAGATCTCGACATGATAGTTAATATTTCAATTATTTTTCAGACAAGCTTCCAAATTCTAAAAAAAACTTCTTCCGAGATAAAAATGGTTTTTAAAAGCATCAAAATTGTGAATGTGTGACAAAAGAGTCTATAACTCATAATTGACGAAGAGCGTTAGAGTTTCAAAAAATTTGGACTGTATATTTTTTTATTCAATAGTTAAAAATAAAAGTTTTCTTTATTTAAAAAAGTTATGTGTGTTTACTTCAAGGGTCCATGAGTCGTGTTACGGTCGATATAGATACATCAGAGACGTACTCTTTTTATGACCAAAATCGAAAGGAAAAAAAAATTTACCCATCCAAAGCTTTCTCCTTGGAAAAGCAAAAAATAGAGCTGGCTGAACAACACTTGAATAAAATGTCTCGAGCTCGCCGAGGACGCCATTATCCGTGTACGGTCATTTACCTCCTGGTGCAGTACCTCGTCAGCGGCGCAAGGATCGATCCTCATCTCTAACCCAGATGTACTTATTTTTACCATTTGCTCTCGGAAAGAGCGTGGAATGAAGACATCGGGCGAATGGTCGAGTGGGCGCTCAATTAATAACGTTTCAGTAACCCTCAGGAAAATTAGTCTAAAATACGCGTAATAGACCTGCTCTCGCGCTCGTATACGTATAACCGAGTGCACTCGCCGCACGCCTGTAGCGGGAAAAATCCCCCAGCCGCTTAACGACTGCTCAGTGAAAAAGCTCCGGAAAACGCTCCAGTCGAGAGAGGGAGAGAGAAAAAAAGATAATCGCGCGCATCTCCGCTTATTTCCCTCCAGCTCAGCTCGCTCCTCTTTCGTCCCCCGCCGCTGCTGCTGCCTAGACTTTGCGCGCTCGATTTGGCAGAAAAAGAGACGGCGGCCAGGATCGACGATTACTTCCGCGAGACTTGCCTGCAATAAGAGCATTCTTTCAATTTACGGAATGTAATACCGCCTTTAAGTATTCGCGGGCCCGCGCCGGATAAAGCGCTTCTTCCGCCTCTCTCGCGAAATCTCATTCTTTCAAGCGCCGCGCCGCCGCCGCCGCCTTCTCGTTTCTTTGCGCGAACACTCAATGAATATATCCGAATGAAATCCGGGCGTCGTATATACCTTTTTCCCTTTTCGAGAGAGCCCGGGACAGGGTATTATCGTTTCAATGAAAAACGGCGGAGACTGAAAATTCGGCCCGGCTTCTCGCGCTTCGGGGATTTTTAGGTCTTCCCAGGGCCGGGGGATTTATCCGAGGCCGCCCGAGTTTATGAGAAATTTGCCGCTATTGCTTTTTCCAAAGTTAATTTTTCCGGGAAATTGGCTGCGGTACCGTCGTGTGAGTTATGCACCCTCTCTCGCAACCGATTTTTATCTCCCATGCGAGAAATCTCTTCAATAAAATTTGCCTGCAGATAGGCTTCGACTTTCATATACATACCGAGTCCAAAAGGTTCAATTTGATGACATAGAGCGACTCTGCTGCTCTCAGCCGATAAAGTAGATCCATTCATCCCCCGCCTGCTCGCTCTCACAAGTGCCATCCATCCCTCTTGCTCGCGAGCAGATTTAATTATCGGCGCGCGTCCATTACCCGATGCCGACGTCGCTCGCGGGGAGCCAGGCAAAATGACGCCATAATTAATAATTCGGCCGACGTTGCGCTGCTGCTACAGCAGTATATAGCAGCCTTCGCGTCGCCCGACTCTCTCATCTATACGCATATACCTATACACGCTCCGTTGCGGAAAATGTCGGCTGTTTAATGAATGAGAAGAGGACGCAGCGAGTGAGCAGCCTACTCTCTGTGTTATATAGCTATATAATGGCACATATAGCTGCTCTCTGTAGGTGTGCGAAACGGGTCGACTGAAACGCTGCAGAGTCGGATAATTAAGCGGCTGCCTGCGCGCAGGACTCGATAAATCGGTAAAATTCGCGCGCGCGAGCTCAATTGACCCAAAAGTTTTCGCGCTCTGCAGCACGACGGAATTTATATTATTAGGAGATCGAGGGCATCCAGCCGAGAGATAGCTATATAACACGGCTCTGCAGTGCCGGGCACAAATGGGAGGGAATGATTTTATGATAATTCAATTACGAAGCTTTGTTGTTTATGCCGTAGATTTCCAGGCCGCGCTATACTATATACGGATAGCTAGTTCATTGCTGCTGCATCAGGATGTAACGAAGTGCGATGCGCACGCGGATGTATGTTGCCCCGGCGTGTTCGAGCTGTTATTGTTGCCGCATTGTTTGTTTCCTTTTGTTATTGTCGAGAAATTGGGCCGCGTGCGAGCGTGCCTCTCGCTCTAATAGAAATCTGTGTGTATTAAATTTGATGTTGCGCATGATTGATTTGTCTTCTTCCGTTTTTTATGCTGCATAAGTTCGTTTATAATAATGAGCAGCTTAAGCTTAACAATTATGTTATTTTTTTATACACCACTTGCGGCAATTATAATTTGATGTTCATCGGTATAGATTGCAAGTTTATAATAAGTAATAAAACATCAAAAGCAAATTCGACGTGTTCGTAAAATGCAAATCCAAGCTATACTACTTTGCGTGAATGCGATAAGTGCGGGTTACTATGCGCGCAGAATCTTGATGTGTCTCTGATAACATGAAACTTTGGCCGTCTTGGAGAACGAGCTCCTGAGAGCAATTAATGTCTCGCGCGCAACAAGCTTCACGTCAGCTATTGAAGCCTTGATAAACAATAGCTAGCTCTCGCGCATTCGCGTCATTGTATAGGCGCAGGATATTTGTCGGGAAAGCGAAATGCGTGCCCTAAAGTTGCACGACGAGTATAGTTCACTTTCTCCCTCGGCCCGACTGACTGCCTGTCTCGGTGTCTTCTACGGGTTTCCCTCTTGTTTCCTTGTCATTACTGTCTCTCTCTCTCTCTCTCTTTGTTTTCGCTTTCAATTCAACGCTGCATCTGTCAAGGCTCTCTCGTCTCTCGGACCGGCGATGGAGCCGCGAGCCGCTCCGTTAATTAGGCAGATTTTCAAAGCAGCGAGTTTTCTACGTGCAGCTAGTCGTGCTTTGGATGTATATCCGGGTGCCGGTTTACACAATGAGTCCCGTGTTATCAAATTATCTAATCATCTCTATGGTTACGCGATCCTCGGGCTTTCCCTCGAGAGCTTGGAGCATAGTGAGAGAGCGAGTGTAAGAGCGGGACTGAATGTCAAGATTTGCTGAGTAGGGTGCAATAGAAAAGCAATTCTAACCCCACGCTGTATAAGCCTATCACTCGCGGATTATTATACCCCGTGTATCACTAGTCGCTCATTATACCGGCTCTAATTTAATCGCAGCTGTGTGTATAACATGATCACAATATCTCCTGTTGGAAAGCTAGTATATATAGGCTCTGCAGTTTTCGAATGTCGAAGCCGTTAATCGATAGACGCCAGGGCTCTCAAAACCACACTCGAACTCGAAAATTCCCTTCGTCGGCTAAATCGCTGCAGCCTGCAGTTCGGGCTTTTCTTTTGCGGTCCGTCCTCCATTGTGTGCTCTGCAGTACGAGCAATTTCTCGCGCTCTATATACACACACATAGGTATATATATAGCTGTATATAGCGCCGCGGATTCTCGGGCGGAGCCGCGAAACGCTTCTGCCGTTGCTCGCGCCGCATAATGCCATTAGAGCCCGAGTAAATTATCTCTTTGTCGAGGTTTCCGTGATTGCGCCCCAGCCACTGTTTCTGCGCCTGCACGCATTTGCCCAGCACCATGGAGCGGGAGAGAAGAAAGACTTTCCATCTCTTGCTCGCTCCTCTGTACATGTATATTCCTGAGCGCATGTGTCTATATGTATTATAGTAGCTTGCTCTCTCTCTTTCTCTCTATCTGTTCGCAAGTTCGCGCATATAGGGACGAGCTCTTTGTCTCTATTTCCCGGGCCCGCAGGCTTTTCTCCGCGCGCGCGCATCTCAATCTCGTTTTGCTCTCTAAGAATGAGCAGCGACGATGTAGTTAGCTGCTCCGGTTGCCGAGCATTTCCGATGCCACTGTGCTCTCTCTCTCTCTCTCTCTCTCTCTCTCTCTTCCGCTCGAAGCCTGATGCAGCTAATTAAAAAGCCGTTCTGGCGCATGCCGTCAACCTCGCGGTTTTCTATAGCAACTCGCGCTCAAGCCGCGTTATCGCGAATTTATTTTCGCTAAATCTCTCTGCCAGTTTCTCCGTTTGTATGTCGAAAACAAATTCCGCGTTAATTCGAAGAAAGGCAGAATAAGCGCACAATCAGCAGGTGTCCTATTATAAACAAATTGACTCGCCGCTGTGCTAAAACTTACTGGAATTTTCATTAAATGTACTACCTTGCGAGAGAGTCGCACTAGAATTTTTATAAATTATCTCGACTCTCACATATACATGCCTTCGTTCTTCCTTGCAATACCTGACATGCACTGAGAGAAGAATTTATTCAACCGAATAAACACATTTATTCAAAATTTCATCTTACCAGTATAATTATTATACCAAATTTTCACCGTGACATTTACTTATAGGTATTATAGATCATAGATTACAATATTACTCATTTCGTAAAAGCTTGAACACTTAAATATATTGAAATTTGTTATTATTGGGTTATTATTGAGAGTTACATGTGAGAAAGGACCAATGCAATATGTATAAAGCATATAAAAACTGCGACAGTGGAAAGATTCGCGCGCGCGTACACCAACGGTTTTGAGAGTCTTTGCTTCCTTCCTTGTGTGTATGACGGACTATTGACCGTTAAGAGAGTGATAATAGGTTTGAAGCTTGATGCTCGAGGTTTGTGGAACAGTTTGTGATCGGTCAATGTAATGGTTTTGTATTTAGGTTGTAAAGAGAAAAGTATATTTACTTAAGTTATTAAGTTTGATTGTTTATTGAGAACAGAAAAAATTCACAGTAATAACACGCTGATTTGCGGTTGATTAGCATAAGTTTATTATTATTACAAGTTATTTACATTTTTCGGATAAACTTTTACAATGTTCAGTTAGTCAAGCGATACGATATTTAATCTATAACAAAGTTCCGCAATGATGTCGTTGGAAACAGACTTTTCGTAACTTTCTGAAATGTAAGGCTTGAAAACGCGTAATCGATGTTCCTCGAGACTGATTCTCTTAAGTTTTGGCTTAGGAACTTCAGAACGTAGTTTAGCAACGTATTCATTACGGGTCCTTCGGATACTTTGGTTTTTCTTGGTTATATCCTTGGTATCCTGGTTTTTTCTTGATATCCTTGCCATCGATGGCGTTCTTGACGTTTTTAGTTGAAGAGCTTGAAGGTGCTTTTTTTATCCTAACGATCTATTTAAAGATCGCTTGTATGTTGGCAGAAATATATTCAGAATCCGAATCATCGTACGAGAATTCAGAATTAGATGAATCTGAAGAGTCATCAAAAAAGTCATCACAAGAGCCAGCGCTAAGACGTAGAATGTCTTCAGTTTGCTCCTCGACTTCCGAAACTACTGATATTACTCCCTGAACCTTGGCCATTATTTCAATATTCTTGAATATTCGTACAAAAACTGATCTAAGCTGAAAGTTAACTAGCGACTATGATCTGACCTATACAAAGACTAGAGGTAAACTGATGACTGCAAGGTGTATAGAGGCTTTGATATGTTCGGAGAGTAGGTAGGATGGGTGTATAAGCTGGAAGTAGTCCGGGCGCCAGTCCTGGACTCCGTGGCCGATCTCATGCTCCGCCTAACACCCAAGTTTTTATTATGTATTTTGACCCCCTGAATCCGAATTTCATGGGTGATTGGCCCGAAAATGCATTTGTTATTAATTTGTTATTAACAATTACTAAAAATTGTTTATTTTTTACTTTAAAAAATTAATTTCGTAATCTTTAAAAAATTTAAAACTGAAATGATTCTCATCATTTTTTTCGTAAACGGCTTAGTTTATGTATAAAAAAAGGTTAAAGGGTCAGACATTTCGAAATTCAGTCACGAATTCAATCATAAATACTTTAACTTTTAATGATTTTTTTATACAAAAACTAAGCCTAATATCTGCCATCTGTCCACATATTTTGTGGTACTTCCTGAAGTTATTCCCTTGTTCAATTGTCTCGCTCTTGCCCAACGAAGTTTGTAATTTGGGTTACAATTATCAATCGCTCTTATAGTATCTTCTCTGTTGAAGTACTGTACAAATCCCATCTGTCGTTTCAACCTTGTTTCGTCTTCTTGTCCCTTCATTGTGACCATTTGTAGGTAGTCGACTGGACCAAACTTGGCAAATTCATGTATGAACCGTCGTTCATTGGTCCCTAAAGGTATCAGGACGCATAATCACAAACCCGCGGTATTGTCTATCGGACCTGTGACAACGGATGGTTCTGGAATCGGTTTTTGGCTGGGTTTGGTCACTCCAGGTATGGTTGATTCTTCGCTAGCTGTACTGTCGCTCTCGTAATTTGCATGCGCCGGTGATACAGCTAGCATCAATGCCTTGGTGCAGTGTGCTTTTAATTAATATTGCACTGTGAAATATCCTAATTCTTTCGTTATGATTCTAGATGGTCCAAAGCTCCTGAATGTGGCCATTGTCATTTCCTGATCTCCAGTGTGCTTGACCACTATGCTGTTTGGATGTTGATACAGCATGTTGATCAAGATGAAGGGTCCTGGACCTAGAATTCACTTTTTTTCTGTTTTCGGAGCTGGGTTGCTGAGTATACTCTCCTCATTGTTTGCAATGTCTTCTTCCAGTTGCATGGCTGCTGTTTTGTCTTCATCATTGTCATATTTTATGCGCATTGCATTGGTGGTTCCTTGTGTGGTGCGCAGGTGTCTGAATTCACATGGTCCAAAGAGATTGAAGAGGGCTTCTGCTTTTTGTGGATTGCCCTTGTATTCCACGTATAACATATTGGGTCCTTTGGATACTAGTTTAAGTAGTGCCAAATGGTCCAGGAGACTACTTGGGTCGTGTAGGGGGTCCATCGTCTGTGGGTTCATTCTGGAAAATAAATAGTATGGTTTTCTTTTATTTTTGTTTGTTTTCAAGATACTTGAGACTGACGTGTTTTCAGTGTTTTATTTGTGTGAACTAGGTTTTAATGATCAAATTTTTTCAGTAAATTGGTTTACTGGAAATATTTCAGTTTTAAATGGTCGAGCATGACTCATCTTTCATCATTAATATTTCCTTCCATTGTTACTTGTGTTATTGGTGTAATGTGTGTGTGTTTGACTATTGTCTATTGTGTTTATTCGTGATGTATTGTGTAGGAGGTGTTGTGAGCTTGTGAGGGTTTGATGTGGTTGAAATTTCATGACAAGGGGTAAGTTCACTCGAGATTTTATTTATTTTGAAATTGAACATTTAATCGAGGTCATTCATTGACTCGTTTTCCATTAATGTATCATTTTCATTGTTTAAGTTATTTGTAAAAGAAATGTCTGTTTCGTCCATGCGTATGTTGGAATCTGCGTTAGTTGTTGGCTGTAATGTAGCTTGCTGTGATAACTGTGATAATACCGTTGCAGAAGTTGTGAGTACAGATACTCGTCTGAGTTCAAGTTGTAGTGATTTCTGTTTCATCTTCTTTGGGTCCATTGAAGCTTTTTCCAATCTTCTTTTGTGGGTACTTCGTTGTGTATATCCATGTTGGTTAGGAGATAGATAGGGTCCTCAACATTGTTCCATGTTGACTGCTTCTTGCAGGTTATTTCGTAAGTTAAGACTGATTTCTTGCTTGCAGTACGGATGGAATTTGGTCTCCAATCTTGTTACATCGTTACGGGTTATTTTCCTTGGCTGAGCAAAGGTAGCCTTGTAAATAGGCTCACTGTGGTTCTTAGCATTCTCAGCTTCCGTGTCCTTGAAGTATTGTACGTAGCCACAAGACAGACGCCCTTTTTTGTCTCGTACTGTCTCATAGTATGTCATGGTTCCGAATTGAGCAAAATGTCTGAAAAACATTTCGTTTTTTTGTTTGTCTTTGCCTTCCCAGGGTAATAGGCAAAATAGTCGATTCTTATTTATCGGGGTACTTAGTTGTATTCTGTTCTGGTGACAACGCGTACTTCTGATCTTAGAGAAGGCTTATTGGGTGAAAGCATAGTTGGTTTGCTTTTTATTGGAGAATCTCTCTTTTGGAGGGTTTGTGGTACGGGTACGTCTTGCTTCGCCTTCTAAATTTGTTCTGCTTTATGAGGGTTATCTTTAAAGCATTAGCTTGCAGCATTTCTTTTTATGTCTCAAAATTGAGGGTTACTTTTTTGATATTTGGATCGTATCTGTGATCTTCGATCAGTACGGTGTTTACGTGGGAGGAGTTTCTGGGCAGAATCTATGACATATTATGCCCACCAAATAGAAAATCTGCAAGATTCTTGGTAATAGCTTCTCAATTTTCCAATATATTAAAACAATATTTTATTTATTGGAACTAAAAATTAAGTTGAAGGAAGCTAGGTGCCAATGAATTGACAGCGGTTTTTCAGTTGTAGATAACTTTTTACCTTATTATAGCAACCATTTTTAACGATCTTTTTTTATTAAATTGAATCTCTTTTCCCGTACGTAAATTCTATAAGTAGCTATGCATTTTCCGTTCGTGCTTTCAGACATTTTATACATACTATAGTATTCGCTATACGAATTTTCCCCGGGGTTGGGACGTTTTCGTAAAAACTAACTTTTTCTCAATTGGGTATACAGTTCAATATTTTCCTTGCAAACGGGGTCACAGAAATTTTTCAGTTATACTATCATCAATGGACTTGATGTTTGTTCATCAATGGTGCGATTAATTATTGATTGGCGGTGAAAATAAAAATCAAAAAAGAAAAAACGCGACGAATTGGCGTCATCCTCCCCTATTTATCGCGCTCGTGGAAGCAGAAAAAGTATAAGCGATACGAAGACGCGGCCGCGAGATTTATCGGAACTGCTGCCTTTGCGCGCGCGAGCTTTAGAGCTTTTCAGCACTTGCATGCCGGTCGGGATTTTGATGAATTTTCAATTTTTTCGCCGACACCATTAATTTTTCCGACTCTCGTGCGCCGCTTGAAACTTTCTTAATGGATCCGAGCGTAAGACTCTCTTTCTCGCGCCGCAGTTTACGCCGCTTTATTTTTTCTCTCTGCTCGCCTTACCTGAGCTGAGATTTTCCGCCTTTCTAATGTACGCGATTACCGGGTGATTTATGCGATGCGTGGGCGATAAAGGAATATTCAATTAGGCTGTCTCTCGCGCGCCCTCGACAATTTTGATTTATAGGTTTTTTCATCGCGCGCAATCAGAGAGTACGAAACACACAATTATGCGTATATGCGATGTAACACGGAGTTAATTAGGCTTGTGGCAAATGAGTTTTTGCGATGCAAGGACTACAAGGAGTTTTCTTTAATTAGCCGGATTGCAAGGCTTCCGTTTCGGCGCTTATCTCGCTCTAACTTTAGCCATTCTTCGAAACTAATTTTCTTATATTGTAATCGAGTCAATTACCGCGCTAACTTAATTATTTTAATATTATTCTAGCTGGAGTCAGCTAAGTTTAGCCCCTGCACGTCGACGGGGCAGCCATTAATTATTCATGTATTTTGTTCTTACCAAAATTAGCCGACTCGGGATACACTTGTAGCAAAACTTTGTTATATTAATACAAGCAGCAAGAGAGTTTTTGATACTTTTTATTAATCGCGCGTGTGAATACTTTGTTCGAAACAACCGCATCACATCTGATCCGGTAATCTGTGTAAAATAAGAGACCAGCTCGAGGACGAAGCAAGCAGGCAGTGTAGCAATTCGAAAAATGCGCAAAGCATCGACAACTGCAGCTGGCGAGAAAAGTTCTGCTTCCGCGGAAATCAATTCTCAGCCACGCCGTTAAAGAAACAAAGAAAAAGGAAGTAGCGAATAAGGCAAACGGAACGTGCAGTGCGGGGGGTGAAAAGCACAGGTAGCACGAGTGGCAATTAGTCCCCTTGCAGCGGCAGTGCAATTCTCGGCAGAGAGAGTTTATCGGGGCAGTTTACCGATGCGAGCGCGTGATATCGTTTTCCTCGTATATATACTTTATAAACGCGGCAGCAGCTCTGCCGCAAAACACAAAGTCTATTCGGAATTCGTTCTGAACTGAATTTTCCCTCTGTTCATGTCCTTCTTATCATCGCATTGCTGTATATGTGTGCATATCCATGTTTCGCTATATAGCTTTATGTCGAGAGATTCTTGAAATTTTGACCTATTAAATAATTTGAAAAACTCGAGGGCGCCTCTCTGACGCTCTGTTTCTCTTTTCTTCTTCCTCAGCGCGAGGGAAGGAGGTCAAGTCATTATTCTTCACTTTTCAGCCGCTGGAAACCGCTTAGAATGAAAATCCTCGAGAAAAATTTAATTGTGCTTTCTTTTTCATCTCGAGGATTTTCGGAACGCTCAGCGGACTGCAGCGAAAAAGTGTGTATTTTAAGTCTTTAATATCAGTTCCAGGGAAGCAAGCGTTTATAAAAGAATATATATATTAAATGCTTTGCTCTCTGAGAGCTTCTCGTGCATTTTTAATATTTTTGCGGCCAGGCTGGTTTTTTCCTGACCGCTCTCTTATAAAAAGTAATTCCGCATGTAAAAGAAGATCGTTTCATTGTTCATTTTGTGAGTTTTTATATTTATAAAAACAACGCTCTCTCTCGACTGTAACTAAGCACACGGAATAAATTACAAAACTTATTGCTAGTAAAACAGAATTTCAATTTTTACGCAAATCAGGCTGTTCAATCACAGAGAACAACACTTTTTATGATAAAATTCACATCGTCTTGAAAGAAAACAATATGCATATCAATGATTCGATTGTGCGGCTCTTTCTCTAAGTCACTCAGTCGCATTGAATTTTAAAGGCCGAGACGAGCTCGTGGAAAGTTTTTTCGAACCACCAACGTTTCGCGCCGCTATTTTCTCTGATTTACGCAGCTCCGGATGATCGCCCGGCCACTTGCCGCGCGCAAACAGAGACGCTTTTAAGACATTGCCTGTTGGCGTGTGCTTTTTTCGCGGAACGCTGGACCGACACCGGGCTACGGGTAAGAAGGGATCGAAGTACCTCGGGAATGGGAAGAGCCGGAAAGAGAGAGAAAGGGATTCTTAATCCATTTAGTTCGACTGTTCCATTTCTCAGATTCGACTGTTACCGCAGGCGCAAAAACTGGACGTCCTCGTCCCATATTGGAATAAGGTTGCGGCTATTTTAAAATCGCATTTAAGATTATTTCCAAATTTCGCTCGCAACTTTCGCGAGCGTGGATATGCACTTCATTTGCAATTGTATGGCTTGAGCCAGATGGGGACGCAAAAATTCCGCTCGACAAAGCACGAGAAGTGTAGGAAAGAAGAAGCAAAGTGGAACGTAAGTTTCTCGAATCGAAAAACTGACACATTTGCCACTTTCATAAGTTCTTCTTGCGCGACCGCGACAGCTTTTCCTTTTCTTTTGAGACCGACGACCGCAACGACGAGTCAAAAAAGCTCGTGTCCTCCTTCAACGACCCGGATAAAGTATGTTGACTAATTCCGCTGCTAAAATAATACTGATCTTCAAGCGCTTTTACAATTTCTTGCGAGACTATACGTGTATACTTGAAAAGGAGTTAACCTCCTTTCAGCGAGCAGTTTTGTATCGTTGGAGAGAAAATGACATTTGCCGATTAAATTTGCCATTTGCCTTATCCATTATATTTTTAGGATCGATGAGATATAACACGCGTCTAATCTACTATTTCTGTTTCTGTTTCAGGTGAGTAATCGAGAAGCTCTCGGAAATAAACTGGTTTCAATGATGGCTCGTACTAAGTATGACACGATTCTTTTATTATATTATGTATTATACACAATGCAAGAGCAAAGTTCAAAGTTCTGCGAATCAATAACCACTTTTTTCCGTCAGTCACAGACTCTTTCAACGCCACTAAAATTAGACGCAGTGACCCTCTCAACGAGTCGCAACTTAGCGCGGTTCGCTTGAAAAAAAACACAAGTTCGCGTCCGAATTCTGTCGCGTGGAGAGAAAGAGAGTAAGAGTCACGCAACGTCAACGCGAAGCCCTAATGAAGCTTTATTACACTTTCGCGCGCGCAACTCCACTTGACCTTCGTTAAGTCGAAATTTTCTAAACTTGCAGTTTCGCGCGCGAGACGAGAGAAGTCGCCGAGAGAGGAAAAAGCGAACAAGGGACAATAGGACGCTGCCGCGCTGCTGCGGTTAAATGCGACGGCTGATGTTATTATTTATATGAGGCTACTGGATTTCAAGCGCTGTCTGAAGAATTTTTTTCAATTCCAGCAGCGGTTTTTATGTTAATTAGAATTTCTTCGTGTTGTTGGCTTAATTAATTCTTGAGAGACGAGAGGTACACAGCACACGGCTATGCACTTCTATTGTTGTTGCCGCTACAACAGTATTATATTCCGGAAACTATTTCCTAAAAAATTGACTCAAGTCGAATATTTGCCAGTTTCGCGATACGACCCGTAACTCGATTCCCGCATCCTCGTGAAAATTGAAAAATCCCTCCGACATACAAGATGCTTGCTCTACAAAACGTTCTTCTCCCTTTCGAGAAACAAGGCCGCCGCTTCTACTTCTCGCAACGTCCAATGTAATAAGAACTTTTATATACACCAACCCGACCGAACAAAGAAAAACTTGCTTTCTCCCGAGTTTGAAAATTTATCCGCGAAATTCGAAAAAACAACCATATACCGCTGTACACGCAGAGGAAAAAAATGGATGGCTGCAGAGAAATTACGAGTCTTGCAATTTTAAACTCAATTACCGGAAATGCAAGTTGAGGGCTGTGCCGCCACGCAGTTTCTGCATCCTTGTGTATACCAAGTTGTGTGCTTGCGAATTCTTTCTCGTTGCGTACTGTATGAAATTCTCTTAGAGCCGGATTGCATTTGTTTATGCGGCGCTGTTCTGTGAAAGCCGTGGGTATGCGAGTATATAACAAGCATTGTTGAGTAAACCTCGACTGCCTGTGCACTGGTTGTGTTGAAGCTTTGTTCAACCCCGCAGTGTTTTTTCAAGGACGTTATTTATTGTCCGAAAATATGTTTGCAGTCGACGCTTCTGAGAGTTTAGATTCTCATCTTCATTGTCTAGCAAAAAATTTCAAAACCGCAAAAAGCAGCTCTCTTCTCTCTCTCTCTCTCGATTCTTTTGTGCCTCGCTCGAGCAGCTTCTTAATTAGTCGAAGACCCACGACGAAATTTTTCCCCGAGACTCTTCACTCTCTGCTTGGACGCGTCGAAGGCTCGAGGGACGTCGAAACGGAACGCTCTCCTCTCGCGAGCGGGCAAAATGAAAGAAAGAAAGAAGAGAATGACGAGGAAAATGAGGAGAAAAAAAGTAGGCTACGTCCTTTCTCTATACTGCCCCCTGGGGCTTTTCCCCAACCTTACGCTCCCTCTTACCTCTTTTCCATATCTTTTGAATTTTAAATAAATGTTCTAAATAAAAAATCCTATTTAATAGTACCTGCCGCGCAAAAATTTCAACGACGACGCTATATAATGTGCTCCCGTTCAATTAGGTCGCCGGCTTTCTGATCGACGACGTTGTTCTTAATTAACCGCGCTCGACGACCACTGTTACTGTATGGTTTCTTTTTTAAAAAAATAGGGTTTCCCGCGCGCGTTTGCGCTGATTTTATCCCGCACTGCACAACCGCTGAAAAACTTGAGATCTATTAGCTAATTTAGTAAATGCAACTGGGTGCGCGGGAAGAAAAAACTTGCTCACGCTTAAGTGCTCGGAGCGATTTTATGCGTCACGGCGCTGTACTGCGGCTAAACTTTTATAGCTGGCGTTTTGAGCCTTCGACGAGATAGCATCGTTGTGGAAGCGCTCTCTCGCCAACGTATATGCCGGCTAAAAGCCATGGAGTAACTTGCCAGACTGTAAACGCTTTACGACAGGCCTCGTCGGTGTGAACCCTCTAATTTTGGAGGAAAAATACTTTGGCTGAAGTAATTCCCATATATAACTATATACACTTTTTGCTAATCCTTAGGATGGGAGCAAAAATTTCCTACGTTTATCATGAATTGTTTAAAGCGCGACGAGAGTATGTGTGTGTGTGTGCGGGAGAAAGGGGGAAAATCTGCGCGCAAGCTTTAAATTAAAACGTCATCCGGTCAGAGTGGAGCACGAAATAATTACGTTGAGATCTCAAAAGAGAAAAACTTAATCCTGCGTGACCCAGTTTTCCGCAAAACGGCCATCATCTCGCTTACAAAGATAACCGATTCACCTAATAATAAGGGAAAAAAAATCTCTCGACCATCCATACGAAATTCTCGAGCGAAAACAAACATATCAAACGCAGTCCCGAGCGCATGCACAAAGTCGTTTCTCTTCTCGCAGTGGCCCCGCGGGCTGTGGTGCTCTCGACCCCGATAAGCCGGCTTCTTTCATCTCGGTTGCCAAGCGCGCGCTCCTTTTTCCTAATTATCGGCCGGGCGGCAAATGGAAATCATCGATCGGCTCTCTCTCACCCCACCCAGTGCCGGAATTTCGGCTACTGCTGCTGCTGTCCGCGACCAGGTATTCCCGAACGAGGTTAGAGTCACTCGGTGTAATATCGGCGTGACGCGACGTTACTCTTGGTTTGCGGCGTACGCGCGACAGCTGAAATGCTAATGTAGGTTAACGAAAAGTCGATAGAGCGCGTGGTTTATTGAGATCCGGTTATTCGTTTGGTTTTTCGGCTTTTCATGCGAGATGTGACACGACTTTTTTTTTTGTAGCAAAAGCTAAAAGGAGCGGATATACCTTTTTTCCTTATATTTTGGCTCTTTCTCATCTCTGGCAAACTTGCGTCACGGCGGAAAGCGAACTTTTGCCTTCAAACTCTGTTTTTCGCGAGAATTTGCACGAAAGCGGGTCAATATTGAAATAGTAGTAAATATGTTTGCCAGTTGTAAATGCAACCGCCGAAAAGTTAAGTCGCGAGATAGCTAGAGCGCGCCGAAAGAGGAAGAGCGAGAGAGAAAGAGCGTATATAACATTAGGGGGCGAAAACTACTCAAAACTATGTCACGTAATTACTGACGTTTTCGAAACTTTTAATTAACGACGGGGGATCAAAATAGTCTTGAGGCACGAACAGTAATAACACCTGCGAACAGACAAAACGTTTCTCCTTTTTTGTATTCCCTACTGTTGCGTAGTTGAAAATTCCGTTGAAATTTGGCTTTATTATTCTTTGTGATAAGGGCATACGCTTCTTTTGACTCAAAAAAGTTCTTTGAAATTTCAATTAAAAAAGTTTGATTAAATTACTTCTCTGAGTGAAGCAAGATAATTATTTAATTTGGCTCAGACTTAGAAATACACGGATTAAATAAGTCAAATTTCCTTTGACGTCGAAACTCCATTAGGAACGGAAGTTACTCTTTATCAAGAATAATTATTGCAGTATCTCATCAGTATTTATATCTATAAGGAACACACTCTCGAAAGCGATATCCGCAATGTTACATTTCTTATTCATCATTAACATTTTTACATGTTTAGTGGAGACTAATTGATTCTGCGATCACGCATATTATCGACGATTCCTTAGCCAGCTTGTGGTTAATAATATTTTTATACGTCAACCAGGAACATATACTTTCCATCTAGCTCAACTCCGCGTAAATAAATAACCCTCTCCCACACGTTGCTGCTCACCTCGCAGCGGAGAAAACGTCGCTCGCCATAATTAACTGCTGATTTCATCGCCGGCAGCAGTGCTGCACCTCTCGCGGGAATAAGTGCTGGAGCGGCGCGAAGCTTATTGAGATAAGCTGTGCTTAACTCCAAAATCCCAGCAGCTGATTGGGTATTTCGACCGCGTAATACAGAACGAGTAACCGCCACTAGCGCCTTTCGCCCCCCTGCCAGGCTAGAGCTTACTCAAACTCAATTTTAAAGTCGGCCGCCGAAGCTTGTTTTGACCTTCTTCTGACGCTGCCAGATCTTGATGGACGCCGAAGGTGCGCGCATCGAGCAGGGCTTTTTATTGCGCCCGGCAAAGTTTGAAGATCTGCAGGGTGTTTGTTTCTTTTTTTTTTGTTTTCTAAAAGAGAAAGCTTTAGATTGGTAAACATTTTTTTTGGCGCCCACGTAGTTAACCATTGCCCCTCGGTTATCTCTTGAGATATCTCTCTCAAAATTTGTACATTTTTTGGCATATTCGCTTGTAATTTGTATCCATATATTGAAACATTATATAGTCTTTTACAGCAATTATAGCAAGTTAGAAAAATTAAAAAATCATATCCTTATTTTTTCAGAAATAATTATTTTCATGCATTCAGTTTTTATAGAATAAGAAAGTATAAACAAAATTCTACTATTTCATTTTTTGTATTGTACGCTATACCTTTTCTGAATTTGAAGTATTAATAATAAGTCAAGTATCTTATTTTTTTTATAACAATATCGGCTTTTCAGTTAACTATTTGTGTGATCGCGATTAAATTGAAAGACTACTTCTGCTCTGAATGCATTTGTAACTGTAGCTCGTAACATGATATTCCATTAAAACGTTCACCATTCGTCGATTCTCTCATTTTAAAAAGTATATGTGTACATACATATCTCATTTCATACCAAAGCGTGAAATTACAAAAATTACCTCTCAGCTCGAAAGTCAACAGTTCGCGCGTGACAAATTTTATTAATCTTCTTGCACATATAAAAGAGAGACAGAGAGCTGAAGGAAAACATCGCCCACACAGGATCGAGTCTCGAGACTCAAACAATAACAGCAGCGTCTCGTCTGGAAGCTCCGAAGAAAAGAAAACATCCGGCGATCGAAAAAAGAAAGCAAACGTCCGATATATCGGCGGGTCAAAGGACAAAGTTCTTCATCCAAAATTAATCATCGCTCGCCCCCGCTCGTACGTGCAGTTCACACTTTGCCAATTACGCCGACTTCCAACTTAAAAGGCGGAGCCCGTACTGGTCGTCGTGCTGGATATAAAAACTTTGCCTTCCTCTTCTTCCTACCGAGTGTAGACACACTCGTGCGCGCGCACACACAAACATACATATACACATACACACACGGCTTTTATTGGCTAGTAGTCCAGCTGGTGAAAGGGCCGACTATACGTGGCGGAGTCGATGAGCTTACGTGTGTTATCATCGTCGCCGCTATGAGGTGGACGATAAATCCGCGAACGCCACGTCGCGGGTATAAGAAAGCTACGATATTGTTTTGCTCAAGACGTATGCCGTGTTTGTCGTTTGTTGTCTCTCTGGCTTTTGTCAATACTTTTGAATTTCACGCTCAAATGGTTTTACAATTCGCCGAAATGAACTGGTTTAATTTTATTCAACGCTTGCTCGAAATTGGAAAATTAATTAATTATATTCATAATGATAATAATTATATTATATTAAACTGATGAATAAGGTCGTTTGTGATTTTATCCAATACGACGATTTAAATAAATTATTCGACGTTTTCTGATGGAAAGAGGATTTCATTCAATCGTTATTATCGGCTTATCGTTATTTTCAAATAAAAGGGATGCTCGGTAGAAAGTTTTCATTCGAATTTTTCATCACATTAATTTTAAAGAAAGAACGAAAGTCCTGTATTCGTACTCGACCGCGCAAGTTTTTCTTCGCGTGTCTGCAAAACTTTTCCCGAACCCTCTGCGAATAAACAGAAATACTTTATCTTTAGCTTGTGTGTAATGTATAATCTCGAGTTTCTCGTTCGTAGCCTTCTCGCGTTCATCAATACACGCGATCCGACAAAATTGCACGTCTGACCAATCGCGCACCGATTCTACTGATTTTCTTATGAAGACAGTGTTTGCAGGTAATACGCATTATATTGCCATTAAAATATTCGAAATCGCGCAGAGCATTCCACATATCCAAACTTCAATTTAGCTGAGCAAAGCAAGAAATAGTTGCGCAATACCAGCGCGCACAGACAGCGAGAAACTAAATTAATTTCGTAGGCGGTTGATGGCGGGAAAAATCCACACACCTCCCCTCGGCCATTAGGGGTGAAACGTATATAGAATCGCCCTACGCAAAGGCGGTCTCCCAGTGACCGGACTCAAACCGAGCGTCTCTAATTCGCCTCCCGGCTGGCACTTTCTCGAAAGACGACGTCGACGACACGACGCTGAACGTCTATATAAACGTCCACCCTCTGCCACCCCATGCATATTTATCGCGGCCGTACTATATATACCTGCGTAAACAGTCGAGTATGCTAGCACTGCGTTACTCGCACACGCGTCGTCTCTTCGCCGTACTTATGCATATGGATTTATACGCGTGCGCTGGCTCAGGAGGGAGGGTGATTGTAAATTAGGATATTTACGGGCGGTGTTTATATATACGCGCGCGTATGTTTATGCATGGCTAGACGAGGAATTGATGGTTTTCGGGCGGCCCGGACACATAATGGCAATCGAAGCAGCAGCAGCAGCTTTTTTTCTCCAAGTGCCGAGTCACGGACAGTGATTGAGCCACTGGCATCTGATTATTTCTTCTGCTGCCGCTGCTCCGGTTTTTCTCCAGAGTAATTCCCCGGCGGAAAAGGTTCGTGGAAAGTAGTAGTGGCCTGTGAACTGAAGAGCTGCTGCCGCGACGGCAGCGACGATCGATGGGGTATTACTTTGCGCCCTGTAGGTCGATAACAACCGACGTGCACTCGAGTAGGAGCTTTTTTCGTGATTTTCGAGGGAGAGAGAGAGAGAGCTTGTCGATTGTATGGATTTGAAATTGCGTTCCGGGACGGAGAAGCTAATTTTGTTCTTGCAATTTCGAGAAAACCGATCGCTCGCTGCTGGCGCGAAAAACTTTCGGGAGCTTCGTAATACGAATATTAATCCGGAGTATGGCTTACGTGGGTAAGTAGTCAGGACGCCGAATGGTCAGGCGCCGCGAGTAAGAATATCTATACATTTTTTATCGACTCACTTTGCGGAAAAACAAGCAGAGCAAAATCTCGCCAAACAGTCATCAGCTGAACCTCACCAGCGACAAACTCTTCAAACCGCCGAGGTAAACATCGATTCTCCGGCCCTAATCCTGGTACACACACGTAGGCTACACGTCGAGAAACACGTGTCAGCGCGGAAGAAGCAGCAGCAGCAGCAGCTTCGTCGCGTCGGCTTCCGTGACGTACGAGAAGTCGCTGCAGTATAACACGGCGCGTCGTGTGCTTGTACAGCTTTGCATATTACAAGCCGCGCGCACGCCGCGCAAATTTAGCGGAAAATCCGGGCCGCGTGTAATTATAATCGAGTTGCAGCCGCGAACGCGTGCAGCTTCTAGTTTGGCTTTAGTTAACAGAGGAAAAATTCGTTTAGGAGCGAAAGCTGATTATTCGCGGCGGCAGAACCGCGAGAGCGAGCCAATGTTTGCGGACGCACTTTGCCCCCTCGTGTGATTATATGCCGCGTGTTTAGGATTTGCCGGGCTCGCGAATTGCTATTTGCGCGCGCGTTTTACGCCTCACTGATGTTTGTATTGCTCTGAACTTGTTGGCCTGTTTTTGGTTAGAAGAAAAATAAAGTTAACTCTCTCGCAGTAGATCCAGTCTAGCTTTGGTCAGCCGATGTAACTATTCGCTCTTTTTTCATTTTTCAACTTTGAGTTTCGCGTGTACAAAAAAAGTCCCTCATGAGAGCAAATAAAAGCTGAACATTCGCTGTACTCATGACACGGGGCTACTCGCCGGCGTGGAGTTTTCAATTTTTGCCCCGACCTTTCAATATTTTTCGATAGCTCTCGGAGCCTTTTCACGCAGTGTTAAGGTATCCCTGAGGGAAATTGCAGCCGCCGCGTGTTCACAGAAACGGAATTTCGTCGTAAAAGTTGCGAGCGGAAAATTATATAGCTACATGTTGTATATAGTACATACACAGCTCGGGGCTCGTCGAACAAACTGCGACAATTAGTAGGGGGTGTGATAAAATAAACTCGATCGGAGTGCACGTGTTAAAATATTTAGACGCAGCATTAAAAGCCAGCGCAGACAGTAAAAAGTTTTTATTTGCTCTTCGGTGCAAATTTTTGTATTTATCAGGAGCTGCACGCGGCTGCAGGCTCTTTGTTTTCGATTGAACAGTTAGTAGCGTCGAGAGAGAGCCGAGAATTAACGCTGAAACGTATTCGAAACACAATGGGATGCTTTTCATTATCGGTGCGGTTCAGAGAGAAAAGCCTTTAATGAGTTTCCTCGCACACTCAAAGCTTTTTCCTAGCCGATAGACTAACTTTATTATATATCCTTTGTTATTGCTTTCTCAAAGGAAATCGCACCGCGCGCGCGCAATAGCAATAAATTCCCTTTCATCAGTATACTCGCGCGAAATGAGGCAAAAGAAAAAAAAATTCTGAAATATAATCTAGCTCTCGAGAGACGAGGCGTATAGCTGTATACGTATAGCATTCGTCATTTTTCGCATGCGCGCACGACATCGGCACACATTCCTCTAATTAATCCGAGAGCCGGCGCGACAAAACACGCGCATTGTTTGCAACAATCGTCACGCAAAATCGTGCATATATACACAGGCATTATATATATACGTATAGTGCAGAATAAAAAGTCTGCCATAATTACTCGGCCACCGCAATCCGTTTAATTATACATGCGCGTTGCATTATCGCGGGCAGCTCGTCGGAATTACGACGTGTATATGTCCCCGGACTCGAAATGGAAAAGTCGCGCGCAATTTTCCATCGCTGCAGCAGCAACAACACTAGTGGCAGAATCCAATTTCGAAACAGCCGGTCGAGCGGCGGCCGTAAACCGCGCTTTTTCGTTAGCTCGCGGAAGGAAATCGATGTACGGCTGCCGCGAGAATTTCGCGCGTCGGCAGTTTCCGCGGGGCACTTGGCGCGCGAAAACAGAATTTAATTACGGCTGTGTTCCGCCGCGGCGCGTTGCTACACTGCTCCGTTGAATCAATAATAATTTATGGCTTTGTAGCGGCCCACACACACACACGTCCTTCGATCTCTCGCTCGCGTGTAGCTATGTGCATCGTGTAATTCGTTGATACACGCCCGGGGGCTCATTTTCTGTTTTATCATCATTATGTTGCTGCGCGGCGGACAGGTGAGGGAAAAAGCGTCGTTCTCGTTATGTGAAAAATTCGACCATTTCTGATGCCGAACGCGCGCAGTTCATAATTACCGCTGTATCGATTTACACGCGCTCTTTCGGGAATTATTGATTAGCTTTTAATAATGTTATCTGCGCACGCATGTGCGAAAAAGGATACTCCTATGTGTATGATGACCCAACGCAGTCGCGACGTATGTATTTTGTTTCCGTACCGGTGAAATGGGATCTTGATAACCGCGTGTTACGCTTTTTCTCATACACTTATACGCATACCTATATGAAACAAACTGCGCGTATCAATGTTGCTTAAAATACACGCACAAATTTTTATTTATTCTCAACTCAGATCACCCTCTTAGCAACGGAGCTGCACAGAATTTCTGCGTTTAAATGGGGGCCGACATCTCTTCTCCCTAATACGAGTATCAAACCACTAGACCGCGTGATAAAAATCGCGAGCTCAGTTGCGCTTTTGCAATTACCGCCCCGAGGAAAAAAGAAGGAGAATTACAATGTAGCTCGGAGCTAAGCCGAAGTGGAGGAAAGCGGAGAGAGAGAGAGAGAGAAGTCGGAAACGAGAAGGAGGGTGCTGCAGGCACACACAACACAGCGTCGTCGTTGTTGGCTTATATTGCGGAATCCTCAGCGCGGTGGTGTATTATAACATTCGTTTTCACATATTGCGTCTTCAGGACGTCTTTAATTGCCGGCGCTTTTTTTAAGTATGTGTATAATGTTAATTTAAATAATTTAACGAGTATCTCCTCGTTTTCGCGACGTCGTTAAAAATAAAATCGTTAATTATAACGGAGCCCGGAGAAATGAGAAATAACATCGCAGCCTCTCGATCATTCGGTTACACGCACTTAATTAAAATTACATTGCGCTCGCGTCGTCGATTTTTAAAACGTAAAATTCAGTCTCTCTCTCTCTCTATTTCGCATTCATGAAATATCGCCCGGAGGAGCGAATCGAACGCTACTCTCGGAAAATGTATTAATCACACGCGTTGGTTCGCGTCAGGCCGTAATTGCCTGCGTGCGCTGCTTCCGTGCAAAAAAAATAAAATATTGACAAACCGGCGCATATTTTAATTATCCGCACTGTTTTCCATTTCGCTCATTAAAAAAACATCAATTCCCGTCGTTGTTGAAATATCCAGTTCCGCTGGAGGGCGAAGAACTACGCGCGCGGGGTTTTAATACTTGATTAATTTCACTCTCGAGAGGAAGACGCCGGTTTGATTACTTCGAACGGAGTCGGCTCGGTAAACACCGGTTCTCTACTCGGAAATGGAGTGATAAAATAACCCTCGAATTAAAACGCCAGCGTAGCTCTTTCCTTCTGAGAGAGCGAGAAAAAAAAAGTAAAAACCGAGTGGTGCGATAAAGTAAGCTCGATAAGAGTGTAGGTATATATAACGCACGTGAACGCGCAGTCCTCTTATACTCGTTCATTGCTGCGGTAGCCGGGATTAAAGAGTGGCTACGCTTTTCGCGTCCCCCCTGATTAGGTATACGCGTTCTCTACTCCTCGTCATTTTCGTTTTTCAAATGGTCTCTCGTCGGTGATGCCTTTTACGAGGCTTTTCTTTTGATGGTCGCAGTGAAACGATGCTTTTAGCTTGATGACCAGCGATTATTTGTGATTATGCGTAGTTAGCTAAACACACACGGTATCAGTGGCCAGTGCGAAAATTTTAGTTTGGCTCGCGCGAAATACAGAGTCGTTCTCCATTGATTAGTATAATTGTCAGATTCGTCGTCGCGCTGCTGATGCTGCTACCATCGCTCCGGATTGCGAAATTTCAGTGAAATCGTCAGCTACCAGCTGACCCGAAACTGATTTCTAATCATCGGAAATACACTGCTTAACGGAGTCCGTATATAGAGTTCGATCGAACGCAATCCACCGTTTTGTGTAGCTAACCAATATATAACTAAATTCCGTGGTGTCCTATATTAATGTTTGTCTTTTCTTTGTGTTTCAGGTAAGCCAAACATAGTAGCTCGTCGGCGCTGTTGATTGTTTGCGCGAACAGAATAGTCCGTAGGTATAAATTGTCGGTCTTTATGCAAAGATTAAGGTTTGTATACAATACACAAAAGCTTATCGCTATATTCAATTGAAACAAAAATCTGAGAGCTCCGTTTCGTCACTTGACGCACATAAAAATCCATCTATTTTAAATGCTGAAAAATCGCACGAGACACGCACTTGGCCAGGCCTGAAAAATCAATCCTATACCAGTTCCTGGAAAA
Organism: Cecidostiba fungosa; assembly: GCA_900474305.1. Taxonomy (NCBI): domain Eukaryota; kingdom Metazoa; phylum Arthropoda; class Insecta; order Hymenoptera; family Pteromalidae; genus Cecidostiba; species Cecidostiba fungosa. The sequence goes on along the minus strand of UCOJ01000443.1, from coordinate 40,042 downwards.
TATCGCTCTGAAAAACATTTAGATCCTCCTCTCCACCCGTCGCATATTAATAACGCATCGGGGCTGCAGTGTCGCGCGACGCGTCTCTCCTTCTTGCTCGCACAAAAAAGGGAAAATCATCAATGCGCCGCTGCTGCTGCTTCATCTATATCAATTCATCCGGCCGTCCATCCGTCAACTCGCTACTTTTGAAATCCCTCGCTCGCTCGCGCGAGCGCTAAAAGCTCGTTTCTCCGATAAAGCGCCGTCGCGCGCGGATCGCCCGGGGCGAGACGAAGATGAAGTCACTGTTGACTCTTCGAATGGTTCCCTCGCCGTCCCCCACAGCCCCCCGAGGTCTTTCTTCTCGCTTTTTCGCGCTCGCTCTTCATCTTCCCCGCGCGCAGCTTTTTCTCCTTATTCGCTCGCGGATATATCCTTCGGACGGCCAGGCTTTTCTTTCTTTCTTTCTTCATCCTTCTTCTCTTTGCTTTTTGCGCGCCGTCGCCGCGTGGGCTCTTTGTGTTCCCTCTTCCGAAAGAAAAATAATCCCCTTTCGGTGCTCTCGTATACTCGCGTTCGCTGTGTTGAATCATCGGGAGGCAGAGAGTGGGACGAGTCCTATGAAGTGGAATGTTTATCAATCGAGTTACCTTAATTCACGCTCGGAGGGAATCCCGGAGCCAAACCGGTAATAAACGTTTTTCGTCCAACGTCGCACAATAGAAAAGTCAATCAATATTATGAATCCGTGAGTCCGTTGGAGCGTCACGTCCTCCGAAATCGCCAATCTCATTACCGATCGTCCCGTCACTGTCCAGAAATAGACTCTGGCCGACTCGTCTTTGCGATAAAAGAATCGAGAGGATCGCCCGTGGCGCATACGTAAGAGCCAGCAGCAGCAGCAGCAGCAGCCTACGGGCGTTTGTCTTTCCGCGGTGACGCGACGGCGGTTCGCAACCGGCATGCCAAGTATCGCAGGAATCCCCCAAGGTTATGCGACGCCGACGCCGGCTGCTCCTGCATATCGACAGACGTACTATACATTGCCGTCCCTCCCTCAACTGTCTCTTTATCGATGCGAGAGTGCGTTCTCCTCTTCATCGAGACGAGAACTCTATAGTCTCGCGTGCTGGCTACCGCAGAGCGCGGCCCATTAATCTTTCCCCCGTAATTCGACGAAATTAGAAGCAGCATTTTGGCGCGGGCCGCAAAGTTGCCGCATCTCTCTGTCTCTCGGTCTCTGTGTTCTGGGGTGATATATAAAGGAGGGGGATGAAAATTTTGTTGTGCTGCTGCTGCTGGTGTGAGGAGTTACGGCTGTTTATGAAAAGAGTCGTAAAATGAAGGATAAATAGAGGAGCGTATAAAGCCGATCCGGCTGGAAGTAACGCGTGCAAAGTTTTTCGGACGTAAAAGTGCCCCCGCGCGAGCTTGTCCTGATAAATTTTCGAAATGGCGAGTCAACCGGGGGGAGAGAGATAAGACGGGAATTATTTCGGCGCTTGCTTCTGTGTGCTCTACGCTCTGCGACACTGGATTTTATTGGCTTATCTTCTGGGTTAAGAGTTCATTCCAAGTGTCGTGCGACAGAATGTAATTGATAAAACAAATTATCCGTGAATTACATGACACTTTCATTTTGACGCTGTATATTTGTGAATTTCTCTTTACAAAATCCGCGTTTTATTTTACAATAATTGCATTAGCATCGGTTCAGCGCTACCTTCTTATATAGTCTGTCGTCTGCTGACTGGAATGTATTATGAGAAATTCGTCAGATAAAATATCGAGAGGATTGAATCAAGAAAGCATCATGGCACTGCGCCAGAATGGGAACTCGATTTATTTCGCTTCGGATTAGGCAAATTGTTGTACTTTGATGAAATTTACGAGACGACGTTCGATATTACTCATTAAGAAAAATCCAATACACGTTAAATCCGAATATAAAAGCACGCGAAAGCGGAGATCTGAAATAAAGCGTCGCGTTTTATGGCACCCGGCTCTCCTTGAACCCCAGCCAACGGAAGTCTTCGCTGCGGCTGCATTATACGAGCCGCGCAGCCATGCAATACAGGAAATAGAAGGTAATCCCGATCGTTAGCTCAGACCACTCCTTGACATCGATTCCCGTCGCCCCCGCCGTCTTTATTTCAGAGTAGCATCTTGCGCCCCGGTGTAATCTCATTTCTCTCCGACGGCAGCATCGAGCGCGCGACAGAGTAACCGAATAACCACTCGGATCGGACATCGGAATACTCGATCCAGATTGCCCCGGCTATAATTTCCAGCCAGGCTGCTACTCGCACTTTTTCTCCCGTTCCCGGAATGGCAAAAGGAGTCGCGCTGTATATAGCTGACGCTGCGGGAATCCGGCCCTCGGTATAGTTTCCCTTCCTACCAGCCCTAATACTGTACAGAAGTATATATGGTATACACTGGATCGAAAGAGACGAGATTGGGGGATCGAGATTAGGATTAAAATTTTCCGCAAGCTGATGCTGCTACTGCATACGAATGGGTATCGTCGGCGGAGAGATAGGCTCCGGAGACTGTATATATACTCGCTGCTCAGCGGTTCTTTGTTTGTAAAGGACAGATATATAGAGGCGACAGTTGTGTAGTTTTGACTCTTCTTTTGATGTGGGTAATTGAATTGTTCGCGATGCGATGATAAGCCGGTGGGGAATCGGATTAATTCTTTTCTATAATACGTGCACCAAGTTTCACCCCGCATACACAGTGACATCGAATTTTCATGCTACTTATGCTAAACTTCTTAATTTCCGCTACAAAATTTAAAACAAGCAAAGCACACACAAGCGCGAAGCGAAAGACACAGCGCGCGAGCGAACGAGGGTGGGTACAAGAGGGTTGAATGATCTGCTCGGATTAAGTCGTGCGCGCGGGGTAGAGCGAAATCTGGGTTTAGCGGTAAATCGCTAATGACGACTTATGGTTGAGTTAGCGTCGGGCGATTGCGGGCTCCCGAGTTTCCGTCGCGGCGCGTTTTGCAATGGCTTCCCGCAGTAGCAGTTGCTGGGGATTTTTCGGGGTTCGCCAAAAAAAGATGAGCCGCGAAAAAAAGTTATACACGCACACGGAAATTTGCGCCGAGCAGTTGTCAGATTTCGAGTTGAACTAATATTTCGCAACCGGTGTATTATATGGAATTTCAATAATAGATCCAGTTTATATACGGCGTAATCGACTATTGATAAGGATCAATCAAGCTGCTGATGTAGGGCATTGGAAGAGGTGAATACGATTTACGAAATTCGATATCTGCAGGACGAACAATATGGATACAGGTATTATTGGAAATAAGTTTGTCGAAAAATTTGTAATCAACTTTCATTTCAGGGATGTTACCAGTGTGGTATCAGAGAGAGTTCGCCGTGTATTATCCGCGCGTTATAACGCTGCAGCTTTCCTCTTTCTCCTTAACTTTTGTTTCCCACAAAGTAAAAGGATACACTCGCGGCCCATTGTTCCGATAATGGAACACATCGCATTCGCTGTCTTCGACCGTTACGTACCTCCTTATAGCCAGGGAAATCTGATATCAAAATGGAACTCGCTCGTTGTCGCCACGACCAACGACGTGCGGAGGAAAATTCGTCTTTTCCTTTTTTCAGAGGATGCCGTCCTCTTAATCCAGCGCGGTTTCTCAGCCCGAGCATCACTTATAACGAGCCGGCGAACCCAACTTTTTTTTTCTCGCAAAAAGCTCGACTATTTATTACTCGCGCAAAAAAGACGCAAAAACGGTCCGACTTTTGGCATGAGGTCTAATTAAGAGAGGATATATTTACTTCGGAAAAGCAGATTTAATTTCAGAGTAATTTCAGGAATTCCGCGGGGCCTCCGAAAAATAAGTTTAATTACACTCTCTCGGCGCCGCGCAGCTGCTGTAAATTTTAAACAAACCCAAAAGACATTTTGGCGATTTCTACCTGTTGTATAATAGTTTGCAATTACAACGGTACACGCATAATTAATGAGGTTTACTGCCCTCCTCCCTTTCTCTCTCTATTTTTCGCGTAATTAATTATTCCCGCTTGCAAAATTTCGAATTAATGCCCGTTCGAATTATACGCTGGGTTGAATAAAGAGAGCTAGCCTGTGCCATGGCTCCGTGGACATTTTCGTTCGCGGATCGAAATAGCCTCATTAGCTTTACACTTTGGCTGAACTCGATCCTGATTTTGATACGCTGCTAGTTCTTTTGTGTTTTACGGCTGATAATTAAGCCCGATAAATAAATTTATGTTTTGCAAAATGGGATACGATGCACTTTCCTGATATAAAGTTAATCACCTGCTGCTGGCGAGGAGTCGATGTTGTAGAAACGGTATAGTGATGGTGCGGCTTTGGATTTTTCGCGGTTATACGTTTATCGGGAAGAAAGATTAATAACTTTGTATTAAAATAGCCGGGCTAGGTTCATCATTTATAACGCGGAATATTGCAATATCTACGTAGTCGGGATTTTATGTGAAATGGAAAAAAAAGTAAAATGTAATATGAAAGAGAAGAAATTTTTCAATAGGACGCAGAATGTACACGATAAAAAAGGGTGCTCTATTCGTATTACGAAACGATTTTGCGATGTATATTTTTTGTATTGAGTAAGAGAGTTTGTACAGCGTTAATTATAATTCGCTGTAATAAATACGTAAAGCTAACAGGCTACGCACGGCGGTGAGTTAATCATTCATAAACGCAGCGTTACGATGGATTGTAAAAGTTAATTAACCATAATACGCTCAACCTTGCATGATGCATCAATAGATGATCGAACCGAACGACGATATTACATCTAATAATTAATATTTACCTAATCATGCTTATGCATATAATAGCTGCGATACAGCGCTATAATTCGAGCAGCTCCATAAAATTGCGCTATCTGCATAAATGTATGCAGGATGAAATAGGCGGGCGTATAATAAACACGGCAATAAAAAGCGCATTCCTGAGCTTTCTCTCGCGCTCAGCAGTAAAAACAATTGAGTTTAATATTCATATGAAGCGCAGTGTCGGCGGCCTGCAGAGAGAAGCAGAAATTTTCTCAAAGAGATAAAGACGAAGAGCGAGTGAGAGTGAGAGAGAAATCGCGGCGAAAGAGCGCAGCAGCAGAATGAAAATGGAGGGTCGTCGCGCGCACAAGTGAGAGAGAGCGAGCATTTTATTGATTTTCAAGCTCCGCGTGCGCGGTTTTCCCTTCTGCCCCCCCCCCCTATTTCTCTTCATTCTCCATCCCCTCCACATAGTCGCGTTGCGCATCTCCCGTCTTTCTCTTCCCGCGCGAGCACGTGCTGCGCATCGCCGTATACCAGCCACAAGACGCAAATCCAGCTCGTGTATTTACGTATACCAGTCTTGCATTTTTTTCCTGCTTTTCGCCTCTCTTTCTCTCCGGCATTCGGCTTTTCTCAAAAGTTTTAACGCTCTCGTTTCGAGCTGCGCGAGAGCCGAATAAAAATGCAGACAAGCGGGAAAGAGACGCTGGATGCGGAAGAAGCAGGAGAGCCGGGCGCCGGCAGCGCCACTCTGCGGCGTGTTATTGATCGACTCCCCATACACCGGCTCTAGTCTCTCTCTCGCTCTGTCTCCCCCACCCCTTTCCGCCCTGCAACCCCGCGGCGGCAGCACTGCCACTGCTGCTGCTGCTGCTGCTGCCCTCACTGTAATTCTGTCTTCCCTTCTGTCTTTCTCTCTATCTCGCCGCGAGTCACTGGTTTTGACTTTTTCTGTCTGCGTCGTCCTTTTTTCTCTTCCAACCCTCCGACTACTACACCGACGCTCTATTACGGCTAATGTGACATTTTTTTTCTAAAAGTGTGACAGCTTACTGTCACTTTTCCAGTCGAGTTTTTGCAAGGGTCAGCCAGAGCCGCCTGGATTCGACACTAGTTTTAGCTGCGTCCTGCAGTTTATGGTATTACAGCGTAGTAAACTTGATCTGCTCCAAACCGAAGTTTATGATTTTTGGATTCATCGGTTTGGCCCGAAAGAGAAAGCATTGCGAAGCAGCGCGGAAAATTTTCTTTGCAACGTTGCGTGCTTCACTGGAAAAGGTCGTGTGTGAGTTACCGGTTACTCCTATATACATATACATACAATCCAAGCGTTCGTGAAAGTTACGAGACACCGGTGACCTGTAAAACACGGAACTTGTTAAAAGGATTTTGGCTTTATCCTCCTCGGTGAGGATAAATAAAAAATCTGGTTTTCCCGACGCCGCGGTGTTCGAAATTGAGTTTTTAATTTTAATTTCCATATTTATAATGAGGGACTCGTTACGTGTAGATATTGTGCCTTTCCACCGACGATTATAAACATCTACTTCACTTTATTTATTTTTCCAACGACATGTTTTGTCGGATTGAAAAGGTATAACCACATATCTTCCATTTCATTTCTCATCATGTATTTTCCACGTGCATTTTGATGATGCTATATAGATGAGTATAAATTAAAATTTAATTGAACGGGGAAGCTTTAGTCACGGCCTTTATTAGATCATATTACGACTGTATACGTTTTTAGTATATAATTCGAGGAAATGCAAAATTCCACGAAATCGGCTCTAATATTTCGTAAGCCAGCTATTACATCTGTTTCAGCGAAATTAAACGGCGTAATTCTGAATCGAAATTCCGGAATCCCCGTGATTTCGAATGCACTGAATTCTCCTCAGTCTCATCCAGTCTCTGTCTCTGTGTTTCCGAAAAGCCGACCTTCGATGCGGCAACAGCGGCGCCACCGCCAGTATACTCGAGGATGGCCCTTAGGGCACGACGCGGGAATCGAAATTCCCTCTAATACAGACTCGCTGCTGATGCTTGCCTCTCTATACCTATAATACTATGGGGGCTACATTACTCCGGTTTAATTTACGAATCGAGACGATCATTTCGTCGCGTCACGCGATGCAAATGTACGCAGCTTGTGGAAACAGAGCTGCTGTGTGTACGTGTATATATCTATATATGAGCGTGTAAAGGTGCGAGCTTGTGTGGGGATCGCGTTTTAACGTAACGTTCCCTTTAACGAGTAATTTGCTCTGCCGTATTTTTTCCCCCGGCTACTGCAGTTTCGCCGGAGCTATACCGCTGCTGCTTTAATTGGAAAGTTTGACTGTTTATTCCCCGCGTGATGAAAAATTTGGCACGGTTGATCCGATAATTTAGTGGCTGCAGTTGGCGAGTGTTCTTCTCTGGCTTGTTAAGGCTGATTCAATTGTGTCTCTGGCTTCGGTTTTCTAAAAAATTTATACCGTTTACTTGGCTACTGTGTCTTCCCTTTATTCGAGATTTTCGCTCGGTTTAATTTCTACACCCTTTATGCGCTTCTGCGAAACCTCTTATTAAGTTGAAGAATTTAATTACAGCAGATTAATAGCGGCTTGAAATTAAATAGTGTCGTCGGGATAAAATACAGAAGTTATTCATGCTGGATTTGTATAATCGGTTAACAAAAAATCGCGTTTTCCTAAAGCAAATTATACGGAAAAAGTATATTTTAATTAACTTACGGCATACAGCTGTGGCAGTATTCGATTAACGGAATTTCGTGGCAAACGCGTGACTTATTTTAATTACGTGACAATATAATAATACTATTGTCGATAACAAACGATAAACCAGCCAGCAAAAACAGCGCCCTCAATATCCAAAGTGCTGCAGTAGATATAGCATTATATAGCTGAACAATATTATCCATGACCGGGTGCACACTCGACTGCGTAGTTATAATGTAAGATACATCGGCTTTAAATTCTTAGCCTCATAGCCCGGGCTACAACAACATTCATCCTGCCGCGATCTAACATTAAATATACGCCTCCGCCCGCGAGAGCTATCGGTTATACTCAGCCATTCCCCGGCTCGCGCAAATGCACCAAAACAATACCTCGCACAATGCAAGCTCCCCCCCGCTGTACAAAATATATATATATATATATATCCTATAGTCGATAAATATTCCCCCCTCTCGCTTTGCGGCGCACAATACGAGCGACAGCGATATTTGTTTGGTCCGACGATGAAAGCCGCCGCCACCGTCGTCGTCATCGCCTCTGTGCCCTCGACGAGGAGATTTTTCCATATCGAGCGATAGACTTTGACGTCGAGCCGCTCTTCGTCATTTATTTAGAAGATCGTCAAATTATCGGTATAGCCGCGTGGCTGCCTGTAGGAAAGTTTGCTCGGCTCTCGGGGCCGAGCGTTCCTGCATAATTGTCAAGGCGGGGACGACAGAGTAGCAGAGAGGGCGCTGCTGCTGCTGTTTACACTGCAGCAGGGGAGCTTTAGCTAACGTTCTCTATATATACATACTCTCTCTGTTGTGTGTGCACAATACATGCGTTATACTCGTGTCTTGCTCGCAAGCCTTTTTACAATGGAGCCTTGTGTTTTCCTGCAACGCGAGTACCGCCCAGCTTTAATCTGGGGTTATGCTTCGAATTCATTTTTTCGCACCGAATTTTTCCAATTCGTTGGCGCATAATCCGAAATTTTCCGATTTTATAGAGCGGCGGCGAAAAAAGTTGACCGCGTATATAGAAGCCATCGTCACCAACTTTTCATCTCTCTTCTTTTTTACCTTTTTCCTCTGTGCGCCGCATTTTTTTCGCAAAGCTGCAGTCGGGGATTTATCCGCATACTACTTCTTTGTCTGCGTTTTCTAACTTTTTGATTATTCTGTTTTCTCTCGGGTACATGAAAAATCGTTATTTACCTATGTATATAGAGAAGAGTCGACGTGTTTGCGCGCGCGGTTTAAAAATTCAAATATTCATTGAACTCTGCTGGCGAATGCGCGAGAGTTTCGAATTTAGAATCCAAAGTCCTCGAGTATACAAAAGGTGTCGCGTATCCTGCGAAAAAAACGGTAAATTCGTAATTGAACGAAAGCACACCGGGGGAAAAGAGAGAGGCGCAGTAGAGCGTCGTTAGAAATACTCGGAATAATTTGCGCGCACAGCTCTCGATTAATCGAAAGCTCGCTGTCTCTGCGGTGGGAAAGAAAAACACACTTCTGCCGCTATATATAGAGAGAGCTGGAGTATATATGTAAGGATGAGAGTCGGAAGCGACGAGAGGGGAAAAAAAGTAAAGCAAAGAGAAAATAGATAGAGATCCCAATCCTAGAGACGAGCTGCAGCCTCGAATTTTCAACTCGCACGTACGCGCGCGCGCGCGCCTCGGAAATGCAAATCCAAAAGCCTCCCTCAAGACTCGACGGCGCGCTGGTGGCAGGAACTCAAGAGCAGCAGAGCCACCCTTCGTCACGGTTCAATAAGACGCTCGCGCGCAGGAAAAATTTCGAGGCGATCTCGCTCTCGACTCCCCGTGGAATTCGACGCTATGTATACGCTGTGCGCTCCGAAGGGATCGGAACCGAGTAGTCTCTCACGCATACGCGTATGAATTCGCAAAGTAGCGGTAGCTGCGAAATATTTGATGACCGGCTGCTGTGAAAGGGTCCGCTTTGACGCATAAAGACGCCTCGAATACACAGCAAGCACACGCACAGCCGTATAGCTTTGTCGCGGCGATATGTAGTAGATACCTATATAAGAGTAATCTAGAAGAAGAAAAACGGAGACTCTGAGGTATATAAGCGCAACGACTGCTACTGCTTCTCGAAGCTCTCTCCCAAAGCACAGTTAATTATGCAGCGCGGAGCAGCTCTGGCCAGGAGCTGAGTTCGGCTCAGGGGTACGACCTAATACAATGCGACCCTCTCTCTCTCTAATGTGTACACTGCTGCTGCTGCTGCTGCTGCAGAGCCAAAGAGGAATGGAGGGAGAGAATTTAAAGGACGGAACTCACCTACTCGACAGTATAGATGGAAAGATAGAGGCTGACGCGCCAGAGACAGACGGAGAATTGAGAGAGAGAATATAGCTTCAGAGTAGCGCGAGAGAGAAGCAGAGGGATTAAAGGAACAAAGACAGATAATGCCGGAGAGAAGGAGGAGACGTATGTATACAAAGAAGTTAAAGAGCCCGCGGACGTCGTCGAGAGAGGGAGAGAGAGAAGACTCCTTTATCCCGGCTGCCGCCGCGACTGAGCTGACAAATTGAAGCCGGGCTACGGACGAGCTTAAGCAGATTGAAAGCGCAATATAGCGGCCGGCGGAGATGTCCATCGAGACACAAACTCTCTGTCTCTGCAACAATTGCGTGTATGTATACATAATTACATGTAGGGAGACAAAAATCGGGCGATACATATACCTATATACTGCAGCCTTGTTGATCAACGCGCTATCGAAATTACGGTGTTTAGGTAACTTTAGACCGAGGAAACGTTGCTTTGCTCGTCAAATAGTACTTAGTTTGGCCTGGTTTGTCTAATTAGAGAGGTATGATCAAAGCCATTACACACACGCACATAGCGCGCACGTGAAGCCCTTATTAGTTCCCTATTCAGCCGCGAACTCGGCAGCTCCACGCTCCCTTTCTCAATGTACACACGCGTCAATACTTTTTTGTAACACACGCACGATTTCTGTCTTTTTTTAGACCTATTAAGCTGCTCTAAACATCACTTATTAATGCTGCGTAAGCAGAAAAAAGCCCAGAAATCAATACACGGGTTACAAAAAAATATGCTGAGCATAAGTATAGTGTAAAAAAGCTCACTTTACGCTATCGGCACACTATCCCGTTTAAAAACTAAACAATAAATATTAATTAAATTAGCCCGAGTAACTTTTCGCTTGAGAAATTTTAGAGTGCATCAGAGCCTGCAGCGCAGCAATAATCCTTACAGTGCAGTATACGGTTCAGTCTAACCGCATTATCGCAGACGATAGTCGAACTCTCGCGGTTCCTCGACATCAGTGATGCCAGAGTGCTACGCTATATATATGTAGGGAGAGAGAAGCTCGGCTCGCCTCAATAACGCGCTAATAACGCATTCAGCGGTGCATCAGCGGGGCTCCGCAGCATCCGGCCAATCCCACATGCGAAGCCGTTCGCCGTGCGCGCGCGAGCACAATGAAGCGACTGCTCGAAGACTGCGCGTAAATCCGCATTATACCCGCTTGCAGCACCGTCGATGCAACAACGTCGCGTATACGCTGCAAACGAACGTAAATCAGTGCGCGAATGCGCCTCGTAAAGTCGCCCCGTCGTCCGTCTGGACGAGCTCCAAGACGTCGCGAACGCGCTCAGGGAATGCTTATTCTGGTCAAGGTTAATTTATGTCTCTCCCTCCCTCGCTCTACCCGTCTTTCTTCGCCAATGGAATCTGGCAATTTGATGCGCGAATGTTATATGCGTGTATGTAATTTGCTCAAAGTCTCTTTCGGATTTCATTGTTATGCACGCTCGCGTATAGCAGGGCATATAATTCCGAAACGTTATATAGTCGCAGATGATAATCAGTTAGTTAGTTATAACTAAGTTAGTTAGTCGCGCGGGAAGAAGAATGCTAGTTGCCGAAGTGAGCGGCGAACTTTGAACTTGGTGCGCTCTGTTTAATCCTCCGAGGACCTTTTCTGTAATGGCGTTCGTGACAGTTGCGGAAACGACTATGCTGTAACTAATTACAGCCTTCCACGCGACCAAGTTCACGGACGCTAACCAAAGCATTTTGACGATTTTACAATTCAGTCTACTACTGCCACACGGCGTTTTACGAGAGCAGTACTTCGAAACACGCAAAAATGTATTTCAACGCGCTAATTTTCCTGTCATTAGCGGCCTGCAGTAGGGGCCGGTGGAAAAAATAAACTTGCTCTGGATGCGAAAAGTATAAGTTCTTCTCCATTAACTGACGCGAAGATTCTTTTCCATTCGATTCATCGAGAGAGGGTATTATAAAAAAGAGATTCCCCGTCATCTTCACTCTGACCTTATCTCTTTCTCGCTCTATATATAACTCGTCATTGTAATGTACGGGGACAGTTCTTCGAAGCGCGAGCAGAAAACGCTGCAGTGGGAGTACGCGTCATTACCCGGACTTGTTCGGAAGTGCTCGAGCGGACAATGACGGAGCGCTGCGGTGCGCTTCCTTTGCTTCACTTTGTCTCCTCTCTCTCCCTCTGGCTCTAGCTCCTGCTCCGTCTCTATCCACTTGATGGGTTTATTCTCTTATGTGCTCGGTGGGATGGAAAAATTGACCGGGTTGAACGCTCGCGGCGCGCATCGACTTCGCATCGCTCGATTTTTATATCTAAATGCTATAGGGACCGGAACGCGCTCGCGCGCCACTGCGGTCGTATCTGTATATGCGACGACTGCTGCCTCACTCTAATTGATGCTGCATTTTTATTGTCTTATACTCACAGAGAGAATTGCACGCTACGATGACTTGCGCGTGTATTTTCTTTGCGGCCCAGGCAGATGCAAATTTTTGCGCAGTCGTTGCAGATTGCGTTAATTGCTTGTGTTTTTACGCCAGTGGAAAAACGAAGTTGCAGCGATGCCTTTGTGCAATATTCATGCATCGCTGATCAATAGCTAGGTCGATATTATGTGTGTGTATGTGTGTGTGGTATTAAACAAGAACCGATGCTGAAGTTTTTATATATTGCGAACGCACGTTGTTCAATTGTTCAAGTTCCATCGGTCCGCTATTATATAATTAATGCATTGATGGCGGTATTTGTAATAGATAACGAGCGTCTAAAATTAGCGGCTAATACCGTTTGAAAATTTATACCAACAAGTGCTTTTGTCTGTTTCAGGTGAGTCTGATCCCTGCATTCATGCAAAAATTAGTAAGTACTTGCAACATTAAACAAAATTAGAAACGAATTTCCCTTCGTATATCTAGAGCACAGTGGGTATATATACACACACAACGTCTCGGAATTGCCAGAATGGATGGAAAATCGAAAAGTTTTAGAAAGTCAAAATCACGTTATAGAGGTCGCCGTGTGGTGGTCAAGCCGGAAACTCGACTCGGCCCTTTTCGCGTTGCCCAGATGATAAAAGCATCTTTGTTCAAACGAAGCACGGAAAAATCGGACCCAGAATCAATTTAGCCTCGCATCATCGATTCTCTCTTGAAAGGGATGAAGTGGCAAAAAACGCGAGAGCTGCCGTCACCACCACCGCATACTCCTCCTTCTTTTTTCCGCCTCTATGCGCGCGCCGTAGACTCCCTGCGTTATATGGAGATTTTCCGGAAAAGTGGTCCTATAAATAATACAGCGCGCAGTATGGAAAACGATACGCTTTCTCCGGAGAGGAAAGTTTAAGTGGGAGAAGAAATTAATCCTGCATAATATATATAGAGGCGTTACTTGCACAAAGCTGCATTCATCAGTCAAAATTTTTGCTGCAACGTCTTATTTAATACACACACCACCCTTACTTTGGCATAATACTTTCAATTAAATTGATAGATTTTCTTCGCTTCGAGCTAACAGGGTATACTGCATCAAATAAATTAAAATGTAAAAATAGCACACGTGATGAGCCAGCTTTCTCACTATACGCAGCCCGACGAATTGAATCCGTTGTCAGGCTCACTTTTCCTTCGACCCTCCTGATGCGTAACGCATCCGATCGTTGCCCTTCCTTTCTCTCTTGTGTGGAAAAAAATGGCCTCGACGATTCAGAAACGCGTGTACCTCTCTCTCTCCGTGGGGAGAAATGGATTTCCCGGGTTAGCCGCCGGCGAAGAAAAACACGCGTGTCGACCCCCTGCTTGGGTTATGAATGAGGGGTGTGCGTGAATGTGTGTGCATGTGTAAACGGCGGCGCCGGGGATGACGCGGCTCGGGGATTATCTAAATAGCCCCGGCAATGACTGCCTGTCGCCGACGAGATTGCCCAAAATGTGAGAGATGCGAGAGAGCATTATTATTCATTTTTTTGCGGCTGATGCCAGAGTGTTTTTTTTATCCTTTGTTGGTTTATCCTCAAATTTAGGCTGATGCATTTTTTGCCAAGCGAGGAAAAGTTGAATAAACGCCCTGATCGGAATCGTTGATGGATAGGCAGGATCTTTTTTTTGCTGTAACGATAACGCGAGGCAAAAAGTTGAATTTATTCTCGGGGACTATAATCCGATTTACACTTTATAACATCTTCTGGAAAAATAAAGCTGAGTGTTTACAGCGTAAAAAGGAAATAAGGTCTTAAACTTGAGAGAGAGAGGCCACTTTATGGCATATGAGTTTTATATAACAGATTAACGTATATAACACATAAGGTCGTTGCAGAAGAAAATGGATAAAAACGTATTGCCGCGGATTTGTACTATTTGACTTTTTACCTTTGCGAATCACGTTTTATCCGATGTGGTTTACCTCTGGTCAACAGCCATATATAGAGTGTCGAATGTTAACGTGAACTTACGAGAGATATTTTTTTTCCAAACTGGCACAGCAGCCAACAAACAAGCAGAATTTAATAACTCTTTGATCGCGCGAGCAAACATGTCGCGGGGCGGCGGCGGCGGCGGGAAACAAAGTTTTCATTTGACAAACTGGCGAAAAATAGTAAGTTCATCCAATTACTCGACTCCGAAAAGTGCGCGCGCGCAGCTATATAAATGGTTTAATCAACTAAAATTATTTTCTTCTCTCTCGGTTGCGGCGTTGGTATATAGCAACAGCAGTAGCATATGTTCGATACGCGATATGTGTTTGCTCAGGACTGTACATTATCTAAATAGCTTTCCCGATGTTTACTCTGGGAGACAGATTTTGAAAATACAGCGGGAGTCAGGCTGTTTTTGTGGGAAGGGCCGAGAGCTTTTAGTGGAATAACATATGCCTATTATTACAGGCACTCACTGCTGCCGCTGGATATATATGTAGCGTCAATAATACAATTACACAGTGTGCAATAACATCAATACCCGAGCGTGCATATTAAGAATCGTTAGATTTGCATTTTGTTATTGTACGTGTATTCCTCTGATGCAATAGCTTCACTCATAATAAATCGAGCTCGTAATATTTTTATTTTAATTTTCTCCCGCATATTATAATACAGTGTAGGAGAGGCCGGACTACGAGTAGTGGACGATAAGATTACGGCGGTTGAAGATGAATGGAGATTGTACGAGATAACGCACAACGTCAAAACTTGGGACAACACAGCCCCGGAGGGAGTGGAGGAGCCGCCGACGAAATATATTACTTTTTTCTCTCCTCCGCACACAGATTGATAAGGAAAATTTGCATAATAGAAAATTTTCACTATCTCGTGTAATCCATGCAGGACAAGCCCAACGCATAATACTCGGCGCCATATTTCATCGGCATTCAATCTCGCGAGAGTATAGCTTGAACGTGTGTGCGTGTGATGAATGCATCAGGCAGTTTTTAAAAAATAGCGCACTTCCAAGTCGACGTATTTGAAAATTCTCGAAAGCAGCGACAGCATAATAATATAAAGCAGAAAATCCAGCCATCCCTCGCCGCGGAACCGCACAAAGAGTTAATAAAACACGCGTGTGCGCATAAACCCTTATAAAATAGTCATTCCGCTTTTCGCGGCAGCGAGGCGCACGCGAAAAAACCTGCAGCGCGATAAGTACACCACACATATACAACGCAGTGCGCCGCGCGAGCTGTTTATCGTACCGAAAAATGACTCTCCCTCTCTCTGCTTGCGCGTGTGCATAAATCATTCAAAAAACGACGAGTAAAAGTCCTAGCTGGCGCGCATTACTTTTGAAAACGTTACGCCGCGTCGGGGATTAAATATGCGAGGCTTTTGCACACTCTCGCCTCCGCGTAGATGACGCGCGTACACATATACAACAACAAAAAAAAGCCGAAGAACAACGGGACGCCCGAATGGGGAATGCGCGCAGTAGTTGTCGGAGGGAAAGTAGACCAGAGACATGCAAAACAGCTCGGCACGAGGCACAGAGAGAGACGAGCCCGGCCATAACCAAAAAGGGAATAAAAGTATAGCGTCGAGAGAGTCGGAGATTACAGACTAGACGACGGCGACGACGGACGAGGCAAAAAAAGAGACAGGAAAGAAACCGGCGGAGAAAAAAGGGCGACGGGGGCGTGGGAGAGAGACATGACTGGACGCGTTAATGCATCTCAACGATATACACACGTATGCGCGCATACATTCACATCACACGCCCCCACGTGTCCTCGAAAATACGCTGTTTACAGAGAGGGTACCCGCCCGTCTTCTTTTTCTCGACTCTGCCCTCTCCCCCTCCCTCTTCCTCTCTTTGTATGCTGCGAGCTAGCAAAGCTCACACATTATGAGGGCATTTTATTATCTTTCTCAATATGCCCTTGCTGGTTTATTTTATACGTAAAAAAGTCGGAGGAAATGTCGTGGGACGGGTATTGCTTCTGCGGTTATTGGAGGAAAAATACTACAACAAATGCATCTGTATAGCACAGGAGAAGTTGAGAATTCATCTATTGTGCGGTACCGGAAAAAATGGAGCAGAAGCTGCTGCGGCGACTTTCCTTTTTACATTTTTATTTTCTGAGCTCTCGTGTATTTCATGCTCGGAGCCGTGTGCGCTATTTCGAAAAAAGAGACTGATTGAGGGCTGCCATTCATTTTTAACTGCAGACACGGAGAGCTAGAAATGTTTTTTGCTTCGCCTGGAAAAAGGGACGCTTATTAATACCATCGCAGCGCGAAGCTCTGCGCTCCAGTTTTTCACAGAAACGTCCGCCGGGGCTTCAGCAACGGTCTTGTGTAAAAGCAGTCCGTCCACCTCCAGTATGTATACACACAGCATGCACCAACTACGCAAAAGAACTTTTAATTAATAAAAAGGAAGAGATAGGCTTGTAAAAGCATGCGCGCCAAATGAGAAAATACACATGTGGGAGCTGGAAATCGAGATGACACCTCCGGCAGCGGAGTCGAGAGAGCCAAAACTATTCGACCGCATGGATAAATATGTTGATAAAGGTTAAATGCCAATGAAAAATTGCTGGAATCGTATTCTGCAGTATAGGTATACACCGGACCATTTACTCTGAATAAAACGCAATCTCTGGTCGAAAGAGTAATTTAAACCAAATCTCACGGAAGCGAGAGTGGAAGGGTCACGCAATATCCAACGCGGTAATTAAAAAGCGAGGCTGGGGGGAATAGTGAGGAGGGTTGGGAAAAGTTCAAATTGAATCTTCGAGACACCTGACACACGGACTCGCTGGTGGGGATATTTATCACACAAACCGATTTTTCATTATTACCTTCAGCCCAAATAACGACTTTATCTGCAATAAAATTGTTCAGCGGATTCCTATAAGCATCGCTTAATCGGCCCTTTGACACGTCTTTCAAACTCAATTCCTCGAGAAATTCAGCCGACCAACTTTTCCCGGCAGCAAAAGGAAAAGGTAGGCGGGGAAGCTTTGCCTGCAGCGGCAACAAAAAGAAAGTGCAAACAGCCAAAGAGAGGGTGGGGGGAGGAGGTAAAAAACGAACGAGGCAAGAGATCCAGCTTGATAATTAAAGCGTGCGCTCGCACACGAGGAGACAGCAGCAGCAGTACAGCACGGAAGAAGAGAGGTCGTAAAGAAAAAGGTGAGCGTCCGCGCGTGCCGGGGGTCAAAAGCCTTCCTTTCTCTCTCTCTCTTTCGCTCGGTACATGCACGCGACAGCGAGTGCCAGCAGAGTCTCTCTTTCTCTCTCGTCATTACACTTATCGCGTGCCCGAGTTAAGAGCGCACGAGCGAGGGCCGGCCAAACAGAGATTCAAAGCCGGCCCCGCCGAGAGTGTAAAGATAAACATGTGCGGCAGAAGAGGAGGGGATGAGGCAGCTCTTCTATGCTATTACAGCTGCATCGAGGAAAAAGGTGCGCCGCCGTCGGACTGCAGATTGATTGGCCGTGGAAGATCGACTGATTGATCGGCTTATTACTCCGTATCTTCAGTTTCTTCGGCTATTCGGAGAAAAGTCTGCGCTCTCCGTGACAAATGGCGCGACGAGGGAGACGGACACGTGGCTTTGCTTTATAACCAAGAGAGAGTCGAAATTGATTATTTAATTTAACTTTTAATTATTCGAGATGGAGTTCTCACCGCGGATGATAATTCAGCCTGCGTCGGGGGCAGAACGAAATGGATGGGAAAATACGGCTGCCAGACAGGCTTACGAGGGTGGAGAGGCTCTCGGGAAGAAACAAAGTCGCAATTGTATTCATAATCGAGAGAGACAGAAATGAATCATCGAAAGCGTAGCTTCGAGAGCGACTTTGGAATTCCATTAAAGAGCTCTTCTCATCTAGTTTCTATTAAGTTGGGTCACGTTGGATTTATTTCTCCCTCTATATATATATATATATACACACGAGGCAAACGAGCTAAGCCAACAAAAAACGTCTGTCCAACAAAAAAGCGAGCGCGAAAACGAAAGTCGTAAAAATCTCCGGCGTACGTCGTATAAGGTCTCGCTTTGGAAAATGAGCGCGCAAGACACACCGAGGGAAAGCGAGTATAGGTGGTAAAGTCGCCGATAAAATTAATGCTCGCGCTCCTTCGTCTCCCACACGATGCCTGCAGATATCGGGGGCCGGTTTTATATGCGCGCGAGCGTCGAGTTTTATTCCGTCGGCTCGGACGTCCGCGTGCGCGCTCTTATCGGCCCTACGATATAGTTTGCTTTACTATCGGCTTCTTCTTTTCCCTCCACTACGTCGCTTCTTTTTTTATCCCTCTCTGTCTTTTTTTTTTTTTTTTTTTGCTCTACGAGGAGGGTGGCCCGAGCGATATTGCTGTACTTTTTAACTTTTGAAGCGCACGGCTCGACGTATACGCGAAAAAGTTGTGTGTTCAAGATAAGAACGGGGGAGAAACGGAGGTTTTGACGCAGTTTTGTATATAGGGGGTTCCTTGACGTAGCTAAGTTTCGCCATGTTGGACTTTGGCACGAAGAATCCGAGTGGCGAATGATGTAATTCAATGACTTTTTCCCTCGCGAGGGGCAAGTTCCATTTTATATTCCATTTTTACAGTTGTTTGCGTCGTTAAATTTTTTGAGAATTGTGTATTTATCAGATGCCGGCGGTGGCCTCTTTCGACACACAAACGTGTCGAAGCATGAGAAATAACTTCCAGCCGTTATTTTTACACCGAGAGAGTCTATAGCTGTATACGCTTGTGCATAGCGTGATCTCGAGTAAGTTTCGCCATGGTATTGATTCGTCTTCGAAGAAATAAATAGAAAACGTCAAGCACGATCGAGGAATTCTATTTCTCAACCCCTCGCCGAACACCTAATATACTTTTGCAAATATAGTAGTAAGAGTCGTGTTTGCTTTTGCAGTTCTCATCTCGTCAACTTTCGTCAAATTTATCAGAATATACAAGTTTATTCGAAACTCCTTCCCGGTACTACTGTCACCAATCGGCCGAAAGAGCCTCGCGAATCAGTCAAAATATCAGAGCCTCCAGCCATGCACACACACGTATACTCGAGACATACACAGAAAGCAGAGTGCTTTCACAGTGGCAACGGCCGGCGTGTGCATGTATCGATTGCGCCGAGAGGGGGACCCAGCGATGTGTCTGGCGCACGGAAGGCGACGTCGCGCTGCGGAACGGAGTCGAGCTCGCGCGTCTCGTGGATTATTACGCGGGCCAATCAAGCAGTCGCTTGAGTCGTTTGCACGAAACGTCGTCCTGCAGGCCGTCTCTATAGCTTGCGTGCACTCCTCGGAATGCCTTGAGACCGAAGAGAGAAAGAGAGAGAGGCTTCGTGCGATTCTTGATAAATATATAATGCGAACCTTGTTTATTGTTTGGCATTTTTTTTCACATTACACTGTGCTGGCTTTTGTTTGCGATTTTTTATGTTTGTTTCGCTCTCGATAAGCTACTGTTTGTGCGGAGTTGAGGGCTTGTTTGTAAAGTTAATTAAAAAATTTAATTCATTACGTTCTGTATCGGATTTCGCAAACCTGGTATAGAACGCAGCGTGGATTTTTACGTGAATTCACTATTATATTTACAATCTCTATAAAATTATACAATGAAATGTTTATAAGGTTTCTCAAAAGCAAACATACCGGCTGCCCCAAATACGAACGTCTGTTTCTCTCAGTATTGTTGAAACTGTTTTTTACAGGTACATTATAAAATACAAGCTTTCTGCGGTAACGTAGCCCTGATAAATTTCCTCGTATCGGCGCGTTGTATTATTTATTGTCTACAATATTAAGCCCCTGATATCTGTTAATTAAATCCGCAATGATGATCCGCGAAACGAAAGGCACGAGCTGCTGGAGAATTCCAAAGGCACTCATTACCTACTAAAGATTCCCCGTCGCAACGACGCATCGCACAGTAAACTGATGCACTCAAGTCCCAGTCACATGCTCTATACTACGACTCGCTTTGGTCGGCGTGTGGCGCCCGACGACGACGACTCGAGTCGTCAGGCAGCCGAGTTATTTCGTTCGGTAACGAACAATGGCCGGTGCACGGCAGCAAGTCTCTCTCGAAATGTCTCTCGCTCGGCGAAGATGTGCGGGACTTGATGAGGAATTATTGCACTGCCGGATTGTCTGACCGTACCGCGGAATTTCCACTGCGCCAGGCCGTCGCTTCGTTTTATATACGCACATCCACACACACACACCTAAACGCGTTTCATTGTTCGGTCTGAATGGACTACAGTGATTTAGACGATTATTGCGTTTTGCATTTTAGCGCGCCAAGCCGTACGCGCTTTAGGAGTGAAAGAGAGAGAGAGAGAAAGCTGCGCCAGAGAGTCTCAATAAAGTGCCCACGACTGTGAGAGCAGAGAAAGAGGAGAGCGAGAGGGGGTGAGGGGCTGTAAAAAGCAGTCGTGTGTGTGCGTCAGACGAGCAATTTATACCATCAGGGGCGAGTTTATTTTCGCGAGGTCGGATGATTTTTTGACGAGCTCCCTGTTTATTCGGAGCAAGATAAGATATGCTTAATTAACGGCTGCCTGAGATTCAGAGCTGATGATAATTCAGGATCTTTTACTGCGGGCTTTTTAATAGTCTATTACTCGCCGCGGAATTATCGCGTTAATTAGTCTAATTTATTGGATCAGGAGCGTTAGAAGAATGAGAACTTTCTTTTTTAGGAGACCTTATATTTCAATCATAATCAACTTTTTTTTCGCTTTTTAAAACTGGATCGCACGAAAATCTTCATTATTACAATTGGTGAAAATTACGCTTAGTAATTAGTGCGCTTCTCACACATACTTTTGCGCGCGTAAAATTGGGACAATTTTCGCACAAGTGCGATCGCAACGAGAGCATCGTCTATATAGGTATAGCAAGCGCGTTAATTCAGTCCATAAAAACTTTTATCGCCGCGCGCAACTTCCTCTGCGATAAATTCAAAGCGGCGCCCGAAAGAAAACAACGTCGAAAAAAGCCTATCAATAGCATCTCCCCGCATATCTCAAGCCAGATGAACCGCATCAGCTCGAGTCGTAAATAAAAGCGAATGTAGACACTACATACACACTCGAGCGCGCAATATAACGTTCAACGGCAGCATCACAGATCCATGTCTCGATCTCCCCTAGCTCTTAACTTCTCTCGCTCGCTCGCGATAATCCCGCTTCAACTGGCCTGCGCGTTCATGCCGAGTCAGAAATGATTACCGCTCTCGTAGGCCGCGCTGCTGTTGCGATCCTATCTCCCGCAATCGCGCCGTCGGCCTAAACGACGAGCGGCTACTGCTGCAGCTAACTGCACTGCCACCGCTTTGTTTCCATCTCGTGCGTAAATGCGGAGCGCATCTGGATGCGAGATCTGCTGCTGCGGGGGTTTAGATCGCTTGTGGCTTATTTTTACATCACCGCGCCTGTGGGTGAGCGATGGATTAAAGGGCGGGTTGTTATTATATCGAGGAATATACTTGATTTTAATTTTCTCTCTATTCTCGTGAGTCAACGAACTGTGAATACGAGTAGAGACGATTCTCGAGTTGTCAAAAAGAAGAGTAGAAAGAACAACGTCGACAAGAGGAAAGGAAAACTTGCACCTCTCTCGAAGCGTGTGTGTCACACCTCGGCCCTTTAATCTTCATCTCTCACCGGCATCTCTTTGTCTGCAAAGTGGAGCGCTGCAGTTGCACCTATTTACCGATGTAGAGAGGCGCGGCGCAGTATCTCGAGCTGCTGCTGCACACAATCCAATCTCACGGCAGACGACGAGGCGCCGCTCTCCGTCTCCGCAAATCTGCTCGGAAATTTAGGGACGTTCTGCCGGTTATCTAGATTATTTACTACCGCCCTCTTGCAGCTTCTCCGCGACTACACACAGTTAAACTGGATGTACCAGTGGAATGAGAGGACGCGAGATGCGCTTTTGCGCATCAATAATAGAAAAATATATAGAGCGCTGTTATTTTTCTCCTCCATTTTCGATCCCCAGCTTCGAATATGACAGATCGCAAGATTATTTCGTCGCGAAAATTAGTTATTAAAATTAAAAATAATATATTCTGGCGACGGTATTGCGATGCCCATATTTGATTATAATACATAAATCCAGAGAGAGCGGTATAACATCTGTCTGATATAATTTCAATGAGCCCCCGCCGGAGAGATAAACGAAAATGCATATTCCGACACTCGGCTCTGTGCAATAAGCCGTCGTTTTTGCCGGGCGTCAAAGCCGACTTAACGAAATACAAACGTTATCAATTATTTATCAGTAGCTAATCCGGGCGCGTTTTTGCCCGCGGCGATATATATCAGCAGAGCTCTGGCCGTATATATATACACATGCGGGGTCGAATCGACGAAGCTCTCGCCCCTTGGGGTCGACGTGAAAAAGCCATATGTCGGATTACGACGAGCGAAATAGCCAAAGTGCATAAAATTAGTATGATCGCGCGCGCGAGCGAGGCTGCGCCCGTTAAATTTACAATTCGCAGATGTCTCTTTTCTCTCTGCACTTTGCCGGCGCGCGTTCTTGCGAGGGGCGCTCGTAACGTAAATTCGGCTGGGATTAAGTGCGTAACGAAATTATCATTTCGCGTTAGCTTGCTACTCTGCTCTGGAAGGAAATGGCTGTGGAAATTTGTAAGAATTAATTTTTACGGCCTCGCGCGGCGTAGTACACTATACCATCGCAGACGAAGGTTTTGAAAAGTAGAGGACCGAATAATATTCAAGCGAACGCGAAGATGTATTATAAACGCGGAAAATCAAACTTTTGAACAAAGAGAACTGCGCGGTATAGTATAAACAGAGTCTTATCGAGAGCGGCTCTCGAAACTTGCAGTTTCGCAAAATCTCTTTAATTAACTCGAAAGAAGCGAAGCGCGGCCAAGTCCGTAGTATCAGCTATAGTCTCCTCTTGCAGTAAGAGAAGGGAGGCGGAAAGATGGATATAGGATTTCGCGGTCCGGGCGAACTGCGCCTTATCGCGCATACTTGTCCTACGCCGACAAAAGGAGAGCCGCTCTCATCCTGCTCTAGAGAGAGGGCGGGGAGGGGGGGGGGAAGAACAACAGAGAAGGAGCCATTAAAGAGTATATGGGGAGAGAGAGATAGAGAAAAGGAGATAAATGCCGCAGCCTCCTTTGTTTTACGAGAGGATACTTAGAGGCGGGTGCGAGCGCGAATTAGTATTCGAGACGGAGCCGTATAGAAAGAGAGCTGCACGACGATGTATACCCGCGTGTATTCGCGCGCGCAGGAGGCGTTTAAGGGGAGTGCTTGCTATTACCGTCCGCGCGCACTTTTGTGTGTTCTCTCACCATGTATTATTTAACTCATTGTCTTCTTGTGTATACGACGCGAGTTGTTTCACTGATCAAAGTAGTTGCCTCTTTCTTAGTCACACACGTTGCTAATTGTCAATTTTCTTTATGTTTCAGGTGAGTTTTTCTAAGAGCATTAAGCCTTTTCAAATTTCACGTGTATTCCGTAAGTACAGTTAAATCTAATCTAAAAGAGAGCCAAGAGCTCGTTGTGGTACATACACCCGCCGGCAGAGGTCTTAACAGAACAAAGCTGCAGATGCAAGTTGCAGTGGCGCGCAAATGTTAATTATTCCGGCTCTACTGCAGCTACGCGAGAGCCAGATTAGGAAGCCCCGGAACGCACACGTGGACGATAATAATTTCACAGCGCCGACGTGCTCCAGATGATTAAGTGAATAAATAACGCCGACAGGTGTCGCCCTCTGACGAAGCTTCGTTACACTTCACATGCCATCTGTTTTGATTTTTCTGTGCACTGAAATTTGCATCCTCTCGTCGGCCGACGCGTATATAACCCACTCGCGGAGTCTGAAAATTTCATTTGTACTTGTTAACTTTGTTTGTTCGCGCGCTACGCTATATATACGCGCGCTGCTCTCTATAGTGTATGTGTGTGTATATGTGACCCGGAGGCTATTGTTGATGTTTCGCGCAACTGGCCTATACATGAACTACGATCATTTTATATCAGTATACGGGGTATAGCGTCGACGATCAGTCTTTGAAAGATTGAAGGTGTACGGGCTACAAAGGATATATCATACAGTTCTTCTTCTTATTTTATCGGATGAAGAAAAATTGCGCTGAATAGAAGGTAAACGGCTTGTAGATGCTATCCGTATTATAAACAGTAACTGGGAGATCATTTCTTTCAAAGCTGCAGTTGTTATCGATGTTTCGCCTTCCTCGACGGGATAAAACTTCTTTCTTTCTTTCTTTCTTTCATTCGTGCAGAGGCGCAGTATATACTCTCGCAACTTTATTAAATTTTCACAGAGGAATCCCGAGAACAACGATGTAAAGCATTTTCCATTAAGTCAGAGCTGTATATAGCGAGAGCTGAGAGCGTAGCGTCTTGCAACAATCAGAAATCGCCATTAAAATGGAGAGGAAGCACGAGAGAAATAAAAAAGCAGCAGCAGAGAAAGAATCCGCGGAGCTCACTCGCTCTGGAAAGCCCGCCGAGCGAAACTTGGAATTACAAACTTTTCCGCGAGTGGTAGCCAATGCACTACTCTTTCCTCCTCTCATCGTCAATGAATATCGAATTACAGCCCGCACACGAGGAGAGAGAGAGAAGAAAGAAATAAAGAAGGAGGAAAGCAAGCAAGGAAGGAAGGAATGAAAGAGCCCCGGCCTCGTGTATTTGATTTACGGCCTGCTCTCCTATATGTATGCATGCTCCTCCCCGCACGGAGAAAATCTCGCTGGTTTTTCCAATATATATAAAGTTACGAAAAATCGATGCTTTATTATGCTCGCATATAGTCGAACTTATATATCGCGGCTTTAATAAACGTGCGGCGATCAAGACTCGGAGAAAAGGATTATACTTATGCGGGAAGAAAGAGCATAAATCTTGGCGGACGATAACGCGCTTATGAATTTATCAAGCTCCGTCGAGTTATCGCGCGCTTATTGGCGAGAGAGAGAGAGCTAGCGCGCGAATCGATAATCGGGAGTCGCAAGCGAGCTCGTGCATAAATCGTTCCCGCGAGGCTGCAGTGCGCCGCAGAGCAGCAGCGCCTCGACTCATTATTCTTGCGCGCTGCTGTTTCTCCTTTGTCTAGAGTTCGTGTTTTTTTTTTTTTTTTTCATTCTTTCGCCAGCATTATCCCCGTCTCTGCTCTGGCTGAAATAATGATGACGCGAAGAAGAGGAGCTGCTCGATTGTTTCGGGAATTTTGCGCGCTGGTAAATTTAGAGCTGATGTGCACGCAGGTTTCGAGATTACATGATGATGCTCTCCTATATGAAAACTATGTCGAGTAATTATAGACAGATTGTTGTTATTATTATTTTGTTAATGGATGAAACTCGACGGTTGAATTTGCCGGGATAATGAAGGGGCTTTTGGGATGATAATGAAATTAGCCCTAATAAGATTCATGCTCAGGAATTATTCATACGATATTCAAATCACATATTAATATAATTATGATGCCTCACTGATGATGTACCATATCCCGGATAATAGGTCGGGAATTTATGCCAGTTTGATTGTTGATAATTACCGCGGAAAATGTGGCTCTGCAGAAACCTGCATTATCGCAAGCACCCCATAAACATCGAGATTGACTTCGATTACGAATTAAACGGTTTTGACCTGCTCCATCAACGCTGAAACGTTGTCATCTCAACGAGAGTATCATTGCAATTTTCTCTGCCGTGCGGCGCATCAAGTAATCATCGTCCGGCGTGTCTTCTTTATATATGTATACCTCCGCACACTTCCGCGATGGTAAACTCATCGTGACGGTTGAATAGCAGCGAGACTCGCGCCGCGGGGGATTTTCAATTTTGCACGCAGCGGTGGCTTTATAATTTGGCGTACTTTTGTTCGGTAGCCCCAGGATGACTGAGATCGTTTTCTCGATTGAGGAAGAGTCGTATAGAGGAGGAGTTTAGCGCGGGACTGACGTGAGGAGGCAGTGGCTGAGCGCGAGGTAAATGGAACTCCGCCGATGTTGCTCCTGCAACTAGCTAAATTGATGTGTGATTCCACGAGTCTTGTACGCGGGATCATCACACATTCGACACGCGCTAGATCTCTGCGGTAATTCACAGTGTTTTCATCGCATACGGGGCTGCTGTCTCGAATGTCAAAGCGATGCGTGCCTTGATTCATTGATTATTATTCTTATTAATCGATCAGTCCAACGATGACACATCGTGTGATAGAGGTCTTCAAATAAGCCGAAACCCAATGTCGTCGTACAAAGGAGCGTTATTATGAGCACGAGTTATTTCAATAAATCATCATCCGCACAACAATGAGCCGACAAAACACAGAGAGCCGGTGCGGTGTATAAGCTGCGCAGCAAAATCAACGACGAATCACACGCTCCTTTCATCGGACCGCTCTCGAGTTGCCTTTGAGGTGGAAGCTCTGCACCCTTTGCGCCAAGGATGAGGGAAAGAATCCACTTGAAAAGAACGTCCCCTTACACCTTACAGCTACACACACTATATACACGTATACAAGTGCGAATATACAGTCACTCGCGGGAGGAGGAAGACGATAGCGCGGTACTCTGGGGTCGACTCCCCGGCTTGATGGCGACAATGGACTGACTCTCTCTCTCTCTCTCTCTCTCTCTGCTGGAAGACAGAACGTCTAGCTGCAGCTCCTCCTCTCGGCTGTGGAATTAGCCGCGACGGCCAGTCACGAGCGGGAGCGACTCCGTCAGTCGCACAATACCCTGGAGTAGCAGCATAGCTCGAGTATAGTGCTTTAGTCGTCCCTTTGCTCTAATTGTAAATGCCGAGAGAGCTCGGAAGGGTGTCTATCGATGATTTCTCGAGCAGCGCGTTGGGATTTCTTTGTGTGAGTGGCACTGCACTTTCCCCTGCCGCCGAATTCGAATCCAAACTATGAATTACTCTCATTCGATTAGACCACATGATGGCTCTTCGCTTGATTAATAGCTCACTTTTTCCTATATTATACGTATACCTATACGCGTTCTTTTATTTATGCGAGGAATTAAAAGTGCTGACTTGTCCCTAATTATCCGGCCTCAGCGTTCATCATCTTTCACGCTGTCGTACTTTTGAACTGCTAACTTTGTCCCATTTGTCTCTCCGTACGCGAGACCGCGCTCAAGCAGTATAGCTCTTTGAGGACGAGAAGCTCGGAAAATTATAATCCGTCATTAATCAAGCCACAGTTTTCGCATATCCGTCTGCCGCGTCGAAACAGCTAACTTATTATTATTATTACTGCGGGTCCTCGATATTAAAAGCTTCAAATAATACTCAAAAAAGTTCAAGCGATCCTTTTGTTCCGAGAGCCTTATCTGGAGTCGCGTAGTCCAGCAGAAACAGCGTCGCCTTCTACGACTCTAAATCATCCTCGCCTCTTGACGTTGCCATCTTTTTCCGTCTCCTCTTCCCATCGTCTTTTCCCCGCAGACATATTCCGCGCGGGCCAGGAGGGAAACCGCCGCCCTACTCGTATATAGCATAGGATGTTTGCCTATACGAGCCCCTTTGTCTCGAGTGTGTGGACTTTCGTACCAACTTTGCTTACGGACGACTTTTCTTCTCTCCGACGAGTGAGGAAAAACGCGGCGACAGCAGCGGAAACAGTGGAGACCGATGTCAATAACTGACTTACGCGCTCGCGGCGTCTTTGCGAATTTGAAAAGCGCCGAGGGCTGAATAAGTGGCGCAGGCGGGGCGACTCGAGAATCGTTACGAGAGCGTCTCCCTTTTGATGAACTCTCTTTTGTTTCCATGTTTGAGCTCTATTGCGGGGGATGCTTACGAAACGATTGCGCTGCTCTCGAGTAATGGGTCACGTTCCGTCGACTATATATAATCTATATATAGTTCAACAACTCAATATTACTTTTTCTTTCTTGAATTATGGCCAGCAATATTGCGTGCTGCGTTATCAGCCGAAGATTTATTCGACCATCCCGTGGATTCTGTTGGGAAATAAGCAGCTTGACCGAATTCGAAAAGTTATGCTTTCCTAAAAATCCAATCGCATAGCTCGAGTTTCGCATTCCTCGCAATCCTACACCGACATCACATATTGCTATATACTTCCGCATGCGGGTACGCGCGAGTGAGCGACGCACCTGTAGTGGATGGGTCGCGTGCACAGTTGCCGGGTGCGAGGGCGACGCATGTGTCGAGCCTTATTCGCAGAAGCCCTCCTCGTAAGATACGAATCGAGCGACGCGTATATAATACCTGGGCTGCACGTGCCCCACTTGTTGATGCGGAACGCGCGGCGACTGGGGGAACCAAATCCGATGCACAGGTGTGCCGCAGCTCACCTGTATATACTCGATGGATCGACTTCTTCTTTGTTCGACGCGGACACTCGAGAGGAGTTCCTTCAATTTCGCGCTGCTGCTGCTGCTGCAGTGAAAAATGACGATTTTACTTTTTGTGCGCGCCGCCGCCGCGCTGAGAATGGAAGTTTAGCGACTGCGCCTGGCAGTGAAAAATTGGAGCTAAAGCAGCAGTGTAGGCGGGGATTATACTCTGATTGTTTGCAGTGTCGAGTTCTTCGCTCCGTTTATCAAATGCAGACTGCTGACTCCAAGTTTTGACTATAAAGCTGTCGATCAGAATTTATCAACATTTCAGGATCACACGGCTGTTTTTTCAAGTACTCGTGTCTCAAAAATAAATTTATACATATAGTGTCAAACGAATATTAATACGTTTTTGTCGAAAGATTTTTTTATGAATTTTTTACATCCAAAATTCCAGTCTGCGCATGTATAGAATAGTCTCTCTCTTGCCTCATCGATCCGTTCCGGGTGTATGCAGCTTTCAGCCCACGATGTGTATATAACCAACGTTCTCAGTTAAAAATGCGCGTCCGGATTCGCCTCTGTGTATACACGAGTGTACTTTTTCATTCTCATCGTTCTGCCCGAGAAAATATTTATCGGAAAAGCATAGCGATGAATGAAAAACAATTCCGATTTTTTTCCGTTAATAACGAAAATATGATACAATATATATATAAGAGCTAAGCTTTTTGCCGTGAAATTGTTTGAACATAGATCATCACCCTGTATACAAAATTGTTCGTCAAATTAAAATATAAAAGAAGAGAGAAGCTATCGTAAAATGGGCGAAACGAAGCGTGCGATAATCAACGTCACAATAAAACTCGGCTAATGGCGTATATAGATATATTTGCCATCGTAAACTTTCCGCTCGGTCAAATGCAAAACGACGAGAGTATTCACGAATGGTCAACGATCCCGGGGGGGAAAACCATCAACCAGCTCGAATAGTAAACTACATAGCTCTGTACACTCTCTGCACACAGAGTAGAGCCTCGAAATTTCACAACCCGTCGTGCATTCTCCCATCGTCCAAAATTTTGCGCAGCGCGTCGACACCTGCTTTTGACGTGCGGCAGCGGCCAATCAACCGGGTGTCGACAATTGCGGAGAAGAAAACACGCCGCATCGACGATTTTTAGCGGCGCCAAAAAATCGACTATAGGCCACTCTTTCTCTCTCGCGAATTTTTGCTCCTCGCTTTTCAATCAAGGCTCATTCGGCCCTTCGCGTGTATTTTTTTTTTATCGCGCTGTCTCGTCAGTGCGCTAATACCGACGGGAAAAAAGTAAAAACACGAGGGAATAAAAAATACAGGGATGCAGCGGCGGCGGTCGCGAAGCAAACGAGGCGTGAAACGCTGATGAAGAGCAGCGGAGAGGAAGGGGGGAGGGGCTGGAGAGATCTTCGTGATTTGATTACGCGCGAAACTTTGATGAATTTTCGAGACGCGATATCTCGGCATTCGTGGGGATATTATGCGAGTTAACTGGAGTAATCAAGTGTCTCCATCGCCGGGCGGAGGGCCGAGGAATAAAACTTGCTTTAGTGTAGAGCTACGAGACCTCGGCTACTTTTGCATTAACACGCTGGCGGTGAATATCGCTGATGCTACTAACGATGCAATTTTAACGTAAATATTGAAAATAAAATTTTTTAACGACATGATTTACTGTACTATTGAAAAATGACGATAAAAAGTTGAAAGAAAAACATTCATCGCAATTTTTTATTTACGATCCTGGTAGAAAAGCGTCTATTTAAAATGGTCATAAAGGCAAAAACTGGCTAGTTAAAATAGATAAAACTGTTCACGCTTTATGTACCTAGAAATTGTCAATATATGCTTTTTATAGTAGAGAAATGTATTTCATGAAAGTATCGATAATTCAACTGGTTTTTGCGATGCAGTATACAAAATTGTCAATATTTAGGCATAAATTCAATAACCTATAATTAATTTAAACATATGGCGAAGTCCGTGGGCCTTGTCGAACAACGTCTGCGTGGCTACTCGTTTGACCTCGTGCAAGGCATGTCTTTAAGTCCCCGTTCAGATGCAAATCATTATTCTGTATATTTACCTTTAAAAAAAACTTGAATTCAATCCTGGTAGTAATGATTTCCCAATTCTAACCTCAATTAGCGGAAAAGTAAGTGTAGTTGCGTTGTTGTTACCTCACCAACTCAGAAACAAGGTATGCAGAGTCAATCGAAGAACTATCCAATAACTAGGTTAAAAAGCGTTTCATTTTGCCTAAGAAATGACAAAGAAAAAGACCCAGGTCTTAGATTGCGACGCCGCAAAAACCATCCAGTAACTGGGTTACCGTTTCTACCAGGGCGAGATCCATCTATAAAAGGGTGATAGCGATTATCTCGAATTGAAGCTTTCCATCTATAAAAAGGAGATAGCGATTATCTCAAATTGAAGCTTAGAGGCTAACTTCAGAGCGTTAGGTCAAAAAAAATACGCTGCTTTTAGTTCGAACAAAAAAAAAAAAAAAAAAAAATTGATTGTCTACATGCAATCTGCGCGCGGCGAGCGCAGGAATAAAGCTCTAGTATTATAAAAAATAAGAATACTTATTTATTGAAAAATAAAAAAATCATTTGCGGAGAGCTTTACATGAAAAAGAGCACTCGATACGTAGGAATAAGTAATAAATTAAAATATACACATTTGCTGCATTTTCATCCGTTCCATAATTCTGTTATAGATTATTGATCTAACGAAGATGCATATGGAATATATTTCTTGCGTTTTCCCAATCATATTATATGTTACTTAAAGATGTCTTCGTGAATGATATTCCCTGAGGCTTTGCAGAATAGGTTCGTGCGCAACGAACTTATAATATTTGTAGAAACGATGAATACGCTATCACGAAATCCCTGGTAGAAATCATTCCATTTCCTGGCCAGGACTGGCCAGTAACATACCAATAAATGCTGTAAACGGTATTTTCTGACCTATTACTGGTCAGTCCTGGCCAGGACATAGAGCGATGTCTACTAGGAAATTAGCATCAAATAATCACGTTTAATGCAACCGCGATCCCAGTAGTATAAAGGCAAATATAATTATTCCAGCGAGCAAGTGCACAATAGCGCGCACGATGAGCAAAAAATTCCGGACTGAAAAATTCAAACAACGCTCGAATGGGCTGAAAGAAATGCAATCGAAAGCGAGTACGCGTTGGTTAAATATTTGTAAACAAGCGAGCGCCCCGCGCCCGCGGGAAAGTTGCGGTGGCAGCGAAGGGGTTGCGCGCGCGCGCGCGCGTTTTTCGGCCATAATAAATTCAGGAATAAATCACAAAGATCGCAGCCCGGCGAACAAAAGAGCTCGTGTGCGCGCACTGGTATTCCGAACGGGCAAATTAAATTACAAGCCAGACAAAGGGAAGGGCAAATCGAATTAATGTCCTTTGTCATTTTTAATATTTATGGCAATCAGTCACACGCAATTTTCCTCGCGGCCATCGCGACTCGGCTGTTTGTTGTTTTTTTTTCGCAGCGACGCATATACATATTAGTATATCTATATAGTCGTACGTTGATGCTCCGGGTTTATAAGCGGCGTGCGTATAATGAGGATATGTATTTTCGGGCTCGTCTGTGTGTTTACAAGAACCTGCCCACCGTGGCTTGGTATATATCGGTCGCCTCGACGTGCGTTGCGTTGTTCAATCAATCAAGTTGCGCGCACCGTAGAATAACGTGAACTGCGATTTACTATTCAAGTTATGCATAAATCAATATGCACAATTTCTCTTCTGTAATGAATCATTCTCGTGTAAGCGAGCGAACGAAAAACAATAGAGCTTTTTGTTGCTGCTGCTGTATAATACTTGCAATATGAGTAAATGATTCGCTTCTCGATGTTCGTTTAATTAAATTCATCCGGAAAATTTCCATCAATCAATAACTATAATTTAGCGCACGTAGTGAAGCTTTTCCCTTATATACATCAGAAGAATG
This sequence comes from Cecidostiba fungosa, assembly GCA_900474305.1. Taxonomy (NCBI): domain Eukaryota; kingdom Metazoa; phylum Arthropoda; class Insecta; order Hymenoptera; family Pteromalidae; genus Cecidostiba; species Cecidostiba fungosa. The sequence continues at coordinate 7,356 of UCOJ01000443.1, read as the reverse complement.
CTCTCTTGTACACACACACACTCCTTTCGAGCCGCGAAAAAACAACACACAGCGATACTCCGCTATTCAGTCACGAGACGACGAGAGAGCGGCCCCTCGATTCCCCTCGCGAATAATCGCGGCTTTCCCTCGTCGCTGCGGCTCTACAGACTTTCGGCGGCGGCGGTAACAACCCCAGCCGACACTGCTCTTTTGTGCGCGAGCCTAAGATGGCGGCGCACGGCTCTGTTATTATTAAAGTCGAACCGCTGTTATTTCGCTGGGAGTGCTGGGCTCTATATACCGAGGCCACGACGAATTCGTGGCTTGTATTATATATAGAGAAGAGTCGTTTTTAGTTGAAGTTCTCATCTTACGAAATAATTAATCTACTGTAAGTAATTGTTTTTGTTACTCTTTATAGCAGCTATACTTCATAAGTATACTCGACGGGTGTAGACTTATTAATTTAGTATTATATAATAATCGAGTTATCGGTCAGCAATGGAGAAACATTATTACTTGGAGAGAAGTTTGCTCTCGCAAGATAAGAATCATAGCTTCGTAAAAATTATATCTATCTCTGGCTCGTATATATATACGGTGTTCGATTCTCCGCCGCCTCCGCTGCCGCTGCTGCAGACTCCAGTCAGACGTACTAACTTAAAAAGGTCAAGTACCCGGCTCGCAACTTTCTTAATCCACTTGATCCCCCCAATACAACGTCGCGGCAACCGAGACAAAACGCCTTAGCCTCGAAAAGAGGGGAGAGAGAGAGGAAAGAAGAAGAAATCACTCGACCTGCCTTAAAAATCCATCAAGCTCGGGACTCTCTAATATACTTTTGCCAGAGTATAGCTGGCTCCGAACTTCTCAACGCCTCTGTAAAATTGAATCTCCCTCTCGTCTCCTCGTATCAGCCAAACGCACTCACACACACACACACACACACACACATCACTTCTTGTCTGCTCATAACTTCCGCGCGACTGCTGTCGGCGGCGCGCGGGAAGTTGTAAATTCGGCTGGTATAGTCGTGTCGCTCGATACATAATCCGAGAAAAGTCAAAGGTCTCCCGGAGCCGAAGGTCCTCCTCCTCCTCCTCCTCTTCGGAGTGGCTGTCATGGCGGCAGTGCCCGTCGCCAAAGAGCCAAAGAGAGATAGAGGACCAGGTCGAGCGTGAGAACATTAAAGGCGATTTTCGCATCGACGTGTATGACGCGGCGAGCTGCACGGACGATCCTTCTCCGCGAGCTATATATGATGAGCTTGCGGTCGGACGTGTTGTAGGTATACATATATAATACGAGTAGACGTCGCGCCGCTGACCTGTGAGACACATACCGAGTGCGGTACGTATATATAGCTGGCGCTCGAAAGTCTCTGTGTTGTGGCAGACACAGGATATGGTAGAGCGGAAAATATTGATGCCCGCGTCCAGATTGCAGACTTGCGGTGATCGAGTGATTTCTTCTTTTGCTTGATGGATTGCTCTGATTGTTTGTGTGTGTGATGTGTGTTAGAGAACTTTAGGAAATTGCTTCAGCTATATTTATTTATGTAATTGCGATGATCGACTGAAGAATTAATATAAAATTGGAGACACAATATGTACTTATAAATTTACTCGAATAGCTACGAAAGTATGCTGCACATATAGGGCTTTTTTGCACGGTTTGGCGAAACGCAGCCATTGAGGTTACGCGAATCCCAGACGGAAACAGTTGAGGCAACTATGAACAATAGGTGTGTGCGTGCGGTAAACATCGCCCCGAGTTGGCACGATATTAGTTGTTAAACTTCAACCAGCCAAGGGAACACATTCGAGAGGGAAGTTATTGTACAACTAAACGTTTTGAAATGCATATATTACGCAGCTCTCTCTCTCTCTCTTTCTCTATATATACCTATAGGTTTCACGCGGCTTTATCGTTTTCAATTATCAGCCAACTTTGCGACCCTGCGTTCGTTTGGCAAGTGCGTATATTAGGGTCAAATCAACGTCTTTCGTCTGTTTCTGCTGTGCAACTTTCGAACTATTGCGATTCCCAAAGTTGTTCCGTTTACTCGCGCCTCTATTGACTTGATTCGTATTAGAGCAAGTTTTTGAGACCCCGGACTTTTCTCCAGAAATTAAACGCTGTTGCAGACAATACTCATTGAAGCGCAAAGCTCCGTATACGCTATTTGCATACAATTCACCTAATCGATAACACACTGTGTTATATAGCTGTGTACAACTACATATTCGTGCTAATCAATATCGCGTTACATGTGCCCGACGCTAATTAGCCTACTTGAGACCGGTTATATCAATACATCCGCATAAGCGAAAGAGGCGGTATAGGGAATTCCAGCTGTGCGTCGAGTGCATTTCAGCAGCGGCGGCGTGTTTCCGGCCAAGTAAATCCGCACAGAAGTAAATATGAGCCTCCGAAGCTGGGAGTCTCTCTCTCTCACTCTCGTGGATATAGCGTTGGTGCCAGTGCGGTGTGTTAGCCTCTTCTCCCCGGTGCAGAACAAGTCCGGCGGGCACTTAACCACCGAGAATTATATTGTCCGAGAGTAGAGAAGCGAGCTTTCCACATGACCCTCTTATGTTTCGGCTTTCCTCGTAAATAGGAACGGCGGCGGTGCTGGCGGCGCGCTTTACGAGCCTTGAAATTCGGCAATACTCGCGAGAGCGAACCGAGCTCATATCGATCCGCCTGATGATATGGGCAGCGTGAATTTGTCGCGAGTGTGTGCAGATGTATTGTCTCTCACTGTGTGGTGTGTGGAAGGAGCTGCGCAGCTAGGATATCGTAGCTCGCTTTATTAGGTTAGGTCTCTCTCTCTCTCTCTCTCTCTCTCTCTCTCTCTCTCTCTCTCTCTCGGTTTCTCTCTGGCCCTCGGGTTATTATTAGTCAGCCCGAGAATTTTGGCTTTGCATTAGCTTTTACTGCGTCTGGGGAGTTCCGCCGCTGCCGGCGCTTATTGAATTTGTCCGTATATTGCCAGCGTTAAAAGAAGAGGGTGTGTGTATTGCTTTTATCGTTCAAGCTCTCTCCTCTATAGCTTGTACTTAAAGGAGCTCGAATCGATGACTGTTGCTAATGATTTTTTTCGCTCTTTTTATGTTCTAGGTAAGTGGATGAGTTTGACCCAGTTGGTGTGTACACTAAGCGAGAGCTCTCTCTCTCTCTCTCTTTGCGATGCCGTAAGTAAGTGCTGGATTGTTTATTTAAGAGGAGTTGCTGCGTTTTATTGTTGTTATTTCGCTACGCCGCGGGATAATACCCTGCAAGACAAATATATATTTTCGCTATATTCAGCTCAGTATATATAAAGGAGCTTTTATTACGGATTATTTTAGAGCAGCGCAACTAGTTTAGCAACTGTGTTTAGTATTGGCAATAGTGAACAGCTGCTGCTACTTCCGTATAATCGAAAGTTTTACAATCTTCCGTGAGAGGATGATATTTGTTTTACTTTTTGTCTTGCACTCTCTTTTTGTTATACCATGGGTCCCGCGCGAGCAATCTTAATAGCGGGTATAAATTGACAACCGGTACTTTTTCTTCGACAAAAAATCAACAACAGCAGAAGTTCAATCGCTCAATCGCTCGCTCCTTCCAAGCGATTCCCACTCGAGCCGAAGGGACCTCGACAAACTCCTCTCTCACAGCCGGTGCAGTGCACACAAGTATATATAGGAGGACGCGGGCGCGGCTCTCCGTATGCGCCTCACGCGGTGTCAGATAAACCGCGGAAAAGCGCCATTGTTCCGAAGTAATCGCCGGCAGAAGCTCCACAGCTACTCCTACTCCTCTCCCTCTGCGCGCGACTGTAGAGAAGCCAAGTGCGATGCTCTGCGCAATTGTTCTCCGATGCGCTCTATCCGTCGCTCGAATCGTCCTCCGAGTGGACGCCAGTGGTGTGTATATATAGCTATATATCCTCTGCAGCTACTATGTATGTATATGCAATGCAGCCTACGATCTATGCCGGTGCTCGAAGGCGAGAGATTTAAAGAGACAGTGATAAAGTCAGCTGGCGCTCGAGATAAAGGCCCGCCGAGAGAGCCTTACGACGTCTCTCCGAGAGGAGGGAATAAGAGCTGCGGTTACGCTGCGCTGCTGCCAGAACCGGCGGCACCGTTGGCACTTATTTAAAACGCGCCGCGTCGGCGTTATATTCACCCTCCCTAGCTCCTTCTTCTGCGCGGAGACGGAGAAATATACCGCCTTTATCCGTATACCTCCCGATTCTTAATCGGTAAACGAGAACTGCTATTTCTTCGTTGATAATTTTTTTGATCGTTTGTTACACAATAATGATTAACGCAGAGAGTATTGTAGCTTTGATCAAGCGCAAGAAGCTCGACAAAAAGCACTGCAGCTGCCGCGTGGGGAGAAAGTCGCTTATAATCTCGAGCTCGCGCGCGCGCAAACAAAAGCGTTAGGCTAACTCGCAAATTTAAAGATCGTCGAGCCATAGGGAGTATAGTCCTTCTCTCTCTCTCTCTCTCTCTCTCTCTCTCTCTCTGCAGACTTTTAGGCGAGGGCGGGAGGCCAAGTCGTCGCGCGCACTCGTGCGGAATTAACACTTTACAAAGCCAACAGCCTGCTGCAGAGAGTAAGAGCTCCTCCGGCCCTTTCGCCTACTACTCGCGTCACGGACTCTGGAGCAGCAGCAGCAGCAGCAGCAGCACTATTGTAGCTGGCAAGTTTCAGCGACTGCTGGGGTTACACAGTCTAGCCGGCATCCGCACTGCAGGAATCGAGCTGCTCCGCGCACGGCATTCTTCGCGGCTTTGCCGTTTGCGCTTCTTGGTGAGCTGTTGTTGTCGTTGTTCTTGTTGTTGACAAACGAGTTATATTTTCCTGAATCAATCTTTATATTTGAGTATAAATGCAGAAACGCTGTAATGAGCAAGATAATAATGTCGATTTTATATTTGAGCTACTGTGGTAATTAAATTGTTATATTCACGAGTGGGGGACCTCGTAAATTATTCACGAAATCCGTAATTCGAACTTCCAATTATGCATATCCATAATAATAAACTTTTTCAATAATTAGGTCTTCTGTCATGAAATTTTCGTCCGTCGTATTTATACACAGCAGGCTTCGGCAAACCTTTCGACTTGATGGAGTTAATAAAAAGGGCAATAATTTACTGTGTCTTGCATTATCTTTCAGAGCAAAAAAAAAGAAGCTGTCTTTTCTTGCTCCTGACTCTTTGATTCCATCATTTATCATCGCAACACGAGTGAAGAAAAATACTCTCTGCAAACAAAGGGAAAGCTCCCATTATATACACACGTCGACCTCGAGAATGGCGCGAGATTTTTGCGAAGATGGAGATCGATCGACCGTAATAATAGCTAGGCTTCGCCGATGAAAATAATCAATTATGCGAGAGGCCAAGACGAACGATGCCCCATCAATTGCTTCAGCATCGTAAAGAGGGGAGGAGGAAAGCTTACACGACCTGCATCGAGCTGGCGACGGAAATAGAAGCTCTCTGTTTACCCGATGTGCATACACGTTTTATACCCACGGCTATTAATATGTTCAGGCAAAACTGATTAATGGTATATACATGAGTATGTATATAATATATCTATGCTGCTGCAGTGTAGCATATAGCTGTAAGCGGGTTATTGTGAAGCGCGCAGGTGATGTAAGAGTGCTAATATTAGCTCTGCTCGGCTATTTTTATTATCGCTCTATACCTAATCGTCCCGATATAACGTTGCAGCAACAAGATTAACAAAAAGAAGTAGCCGTAGCTACTGCCATCGATCTTCCCGACGTATAAAACAGTCATCAGCAGAGCAATCGAAAGGTCTCGCTCATCAGGTTCGTTCGTTCATCAAGCCTCGCTCGCACGCGCGCGCCCCTCCGCCGGAATATTAAAAATTATCCGGAGTTCGTGATTCGACTTTAATGCCTACTTCTGCTACCCGTTATTTACGACCTCTCTATACCTTTTTTCTTCTCTTCTTTTATTATTATTTGTTTGGCGTTTCGCCGTTGAAAAACGATGCGTCGGAGTGGCTGCACAGGTGGCATAGTACTATAAGTATATATATTCTATATAGTACTGGCGTCATAGCATCGGTTATTGAAAAAGCGCGATTCCTGACATGGAAACGCAATTTATGGCAGGTGAAATATTCAAAGGGAATGTAAATTTGAAATTTATCGACATTATACCCAGCGCTATGTACTGCAGCTATATATATGTGTGTATAAAGGCGCTACATAGATTGCAGCGCACGCGCGTGAACTTTATTTCGGCTCAGCGACAAACGTTTGAAAAACTTGAATGAAACGAAAGTTTATTAATATTTTTTGTAAAAGCTTATGCGAGGTATTCACGGATTTCACTGACAGTCGGACTAAAATTTCCGAGAATTAGCAGCGCTGCTTTCGGTATTATTTTTTAAAAACTATAGCAACAGCGAACTCTTTTCCATTATTGGAGCCTTAATCCCGCTATTTAAAACGCTTCTCTTTGACGTGCACGAAGAATTATTTTTTTGTACAAAGAATAAGTTTGAAAAAAAAACTATCACACGACAGTAACGGCCGAGTTAATTGCAAACTTCACGAGAGCTGCTGTCTGGAGTGCAATCAATCAATTGAAATGAAAATAGCAGCCGCGCATCGAGGAAAAAAGCTCTGCGAGGACGCGCTTAATGTAATAAACGCCGCGCCGTCGTGCCGCTGTACGCGGAAGTGAGCTCGCGAGACAAAGCCGTGCAACGAAATACAAAGCAAGAGCAGTGAACGTTACTCCGACTTGTCGTTTTATCCAACTTTTTTGCATGGCTTATTCAAAGACAGTTGTAACGAGGATGCGTAACTCATTAAAGTGCTCACAAAAGCATTTGACGAAAATACCTCACAATACTACTTCACAGCACCTCGCGAAAATAACTCATGAAATGACCTCACGAATATACCTTGCAAAATTAAAACACAAAAGTACCTCACGAAATTACCTCACGAATGTACCTCGAGAGAATACTTCACAAAACTAATTCACGAACATATCCTCGAACATATCTCACAAAAGAACCTCGAGAAAATACCTCACAACACTGAGAGAAATGATCCTTTTGAATCAAAATTTCTGTCAAAATTATTTTCTATTTGGTTTACATATTGTATGGGAACATTAATTTTTTTCCATTAGGTTTCCGTATATTATAGAAATATCCATTCTTATGTAAAAATTTTGAAGTAAAATGATTCTACTTGAAGGAAATAGAATCCATTTAAATAATGAGGAATATTGTTACTCCAAAATGATTTTTACTTTTGACAGTGTATTCTAGATTACTCCCTTTTGGTTCAAAGGAGCATTTCTGTCCGTGTACGCT
>UCOJ01000442.1:0-104106 GCA_900474305.1 Cecidostiba fungosa | reverse complement strand
ATTCTATATATATGGTACATCGTTAACTATGAGGCGACGGGACGGCAAGTATGCATTATAATAATAATTTTAAAAAGTGCAACTTTATCTTTACTATATATGTACATACAAGCGGTTGCATATCTGTTATTTTTGTTTTTATCATCGATTTCGGTTTTCACACATTTTCATAATTGACATTTTTTAAACTGATTTCACTACCTTCATTAGCGTTTATTCATAATTATATGGAGAATAACTTTTGAAAGTCGTAAACAAGTAAGCAAACTAATCTTAACTGTGCTAGAAAAAAAAGTTATATTTTTTAATTTTAACTGTACTATATATAACAAATAAATGTACATTAGATTGAATAATAACTTATAGTTGCCAACATTTTACCTTGTAAAAGGTGTGTTTTTAAACTGATCTCACACCCTTATAATAATTTAGTATAATTTCTATAATAACACCCGTCGGAATTTGTTACCATGCAGCATCTATAAAAGCATTTCCGTAGCTTCGATACTTGAAATACACCACCATTTATGCACCAGAATTTAATACTATCTGGAGAGTTTTATATTTTAAACAACCATTAAAAATCAAAACAACTTGTTGATTCCAATCGGCACAGCAGTAGAAAGTAAAATACTCGACTCGAACTTGAGCGAGTCTAAAGGCGTATTCATCCAGGATTTCTGTAACCAAACTTCTGTAGATATTCGCGGCGTAGACACCCTGCTAAAAATGACCAATTAGGACCGATTAAAAAAAAACTAAACGGCTCTAATACGGTTTTGTGCTCGGTGTTTTCCGTATATAAAACGATTAACCCGATTGTATCCGACTTATCCCAATTAGCAACATTTAATGACATTATTTTAATCGGATGAAACCGGTTTTAATTGGGTTAATCGGTATATATACAGAAAACATCGAGCACAAAACCGCATTTGAACCGATTAGCTAGGGCCAATTAGAAACTATTAAAACCGATTAAATTTTAATCGGTTAATATCGGTTAATCGTCTTTTATCGATTCTGCCCGATTACGCATTAATCGGTTTAAATTGGACTTAATGGGAAATCGGTTTATTAGTTTCTACCAGGGCTTTTTAATCGGATTTAATATACGTACATATAATCCAGTTCATTTTATTATAAATTGGTTTTAATTGTAGATTGCAATTGTTATCTAATTATTATAGATAATAATCGGTTCAAAATTTATAATATTTGTATTTTTATTGAAATTCTAATGTAAGTTTATTACCTTGAATTGAGAACAGCATATACTAAATACTTACATTTAGCATCCCATTAGAAACAATTTATTCTAATTATATTATAACGATCTTAAAACGACGCTGGTTAAACTCTACACAAAAATAACCCTACACCCTACGCGAAAAAAACTCTACACACATATATACACGAAAAAATTCTACACAGATTTTTACTACACGGAAATTCCCTACATACATTTTTGGTTATTTTACACCACTGTGAAACTCTACACAATCATATAAACTATTGTTGCAATAATGTATAACACCTCTATGGCTACGTCGGTGCACTCATCCGACAACCACTGTGGGTCTCTTTTAGCTTTTCCAACGCTTTTCTTGCCAAGGGCTACACTCAGCGTCTCTTTACCTCCAGTCAGCAGTAGCCCGTCTACAATTGAAATTAATATTAGCTGTAGCTCGGAGACGAAATTTTTTTTTTAAGTGAAAGACCGAACCCCGCCGTTGGCAATCTCTCAACTCATTTCTGATAGAATTGTACAGTTTCGAGTTGAAATATTATAGTCGTATGAGTTTTCCGTTTAATACATACATAAATAAAGCTTTACATTTGAACAAATTGCTATTTACGAATACCTATAATAGTGTAGGAGCCAGGGGGGTTTTCGTGGCCAACGGAGGTCCATGGAGACACCAAAGCTTTCTAAGTGTATTTTTGGCCGCTGATCACGAATTTCGAGGGTGTTTTGCATAAAGTTGTAAATAAAAAAACAACTTTATGCAAAAATTGTATTTTAACTTAGCAGATTTGTGTTATATTGTCGTAGAAATCCGCCTGAATTTGTAGAATTAATAAATTTTTATTAGAGGCTGAGTTATTGCATATTTAGTACATATTAGTTGCAAAATTCACCTCCGCGCACACTATTTGCCTTATAACTTCGGTTCTACTTTAAATTTTTGGACTCACGATGTGTCATTTTGAAGATTTAGTGTTTATCTATCGATATGTACAATAATATTGGCATTAAACATTTTTAAACAAAAATTACAACGATAGCAATAATAAAAAAAATATCGATAAACGTACTTTTTTTTGTTTATTAGCCAATTTGACCATCTTTTTTTCGGAACTAATATCAAAAGTTGCATAGAATTATTCCTCGCTTAAAAACGAATACTTTTATGTACCTTAAAGTTAAATTATCAACATTTATTAGCCTAAAAAATACCTGCGAAGAGGCGTTGATGCGCTGCGCATGAAACCGCGCGAAGAAAGATACGAAGCGCACAAGGCTAAGTCGCTTGACATGACAGCGAATACACGTTGATAATATAACTTTAAGGTACATGAAATTATTCGTTTTTAAAGAAGGAATAAATCTACGTAACTTTTGATATTGGACCCGAAAAAATGATGGTCAAATTGGCTAATAAACAAAAAAAAGTATGTTTTTCGATATTTTTTTTGTTTTTTCTATTGTTGTAATTTTTGTTTAACAATGTTTAATGCCAATATTATTGTACATATCGATAGAGAAACACTAAATCTTCAAAATGACACGTCGTGAGTCCAAAAATGTAAAGTAGAACCGAAGTTATAAGGCAAATAGTGTGCGCGGAAGTGGATTTTGCAACTAATATGCACTAAATATGCAATAACTCGGCTTCTAATAAAAAATTTTTAATTCTACAAATTCAGGCGGATTTCTACGACAATACTCAAAAATACACTTAGAAAGCTTTGGTGTCACTATGGTCTTCCATCGGCCACGAAAACCCCTCTGGCTCCTAGAGAAATAAAGACAAAATAACAGAGACTCGGGCAGTTATAGCATGAGTGGCCCAAGCAGCAGGCCCAACAAAGCTGGTTTGGCATAGGTGGCACACCGCTATACATATATGGCATTCTGCGCGCAGATTGTGATGAGGGAAACAGGAAAGTGCCTATGCGCCACCTGTACTCAGAGAGTTCAAACGATGGGGGAAAGGCCAGTCCAAAACTGTTTACTTATGCGGCTCGGCGATACTAATACGACTGATTTCGCAGGCTCGCATACCGCTAACCAGGCAAATCTTATTCTCTAATTATTGCTAATTAATTCTTATTCACAAGTAATAATAACGAATTTGCACTGTCAGCTCTTCTTTAGCTCTGTAATGAAATTTTGTTGCTTTTTCAGCCGTCAAAAATTTTGATATGTATTTACATATCGACACGTATAACTCTAAATAGACATTCATTCGCTGCACCATTCCATTTGCTATTATTATTTTTACGTATTGTCAAACATACGTCAAAGTTTTAAAGTGCGAGAATAGCTGTCTATCAATCACTAAAAGATTTGAAAATAAACTAACACTATAATCCTCCTGGAAAAGCGCAAAAAAATCCAACACTTGTGAAAAACAATCACTCACAGTAGCACTGAGCTATATACATTCAGAGAGCTTTGCGCGGCAAAGCCAGCCGGTCGTTTGTAATCGTTAAAGCCAGTAATGAAATTCGAAAACAGTAATAAGCCACACTTGATCAACTGGCACACCTGTAAATTTGCCAGGCGAAAATCGATGGCTAGCCCCGTTGCTGCTGTTGCGGCGGCAACGGCCCGTGCATGGCATATAGGTGCAGCGTCGATCTAATGAAAAGGCATATTAATTTGGAATTTCAGCAAGTTTCAAGAGAGCGCGTGCAAAAGACCACAACGCAACGGCATGTTTCACTGGCGGATATGCGTGTATATTGATCTCTGGAACGAGATATTTTCTATTCATGGACAACAAAAGCTCTGTATCGTATATTCGATATTAATACCGTAAGCTGATCAGCACTATTAGCAGTAAACTATATTATGTAAATTGCAGTGTTGTCAATTGGATTTTTTCGTGCTTCGAATTTCATAATGGTATATAATTACAATCGAACGTAAAATGGGGCAAAATTTAATGTTTCGAGTTTATGCTATGTTTGGAGAGTCCATTTATTGACGAAATAAAATTATAGTGCAAATTAATTTGACGATGTCACATTTTGTCAACGATAATAATTGGCAGTGTTATTATTGTTATTATTGCTGTGTACAGCGATTTAAATTGAAGCAATGTATGAAACAACCATTTTCACGATGAAAAATTCAATTTTAAAATCAATTAAAAACGAATCGTATGGAAATCGAACAAAAAATTGACTACATTACGCGAGCAAATGCTACTGTGCAATTAAACGGCGAAAACGAGAGCACGAAAAATGCGAATAAAAGAAGACAGGGAAAATTAGAATCGTGAATCATATTTTTTTTAAATCCGAATAATACCGCAAAATGTATTGATTAAAATCGAAACAAATTATTATGAGCTTTTGAAACTAAAAATATTTAAAAAATTATTATTATTTCTTTCAATACTACAAATTACCTTAAATAAATTGAGAAATACTTTTTTTTCTAGATAATAGCGAGATCTCAGTTACTTGATAGTAGTACAGAGACAATAAAAATAAAAGCCCTGTATATAGAAACAGATAGCGATAGGGGGGAGAAGCACTGGGGTATTCCGAAATCACGAGTCAACGTGATATGCTGCAGTTGACACATTCGCCAAGCGTACATAACACATTCATGCGAAGTACATAGTCGGGAGATGGGAACATGTTGGCCTGTCGCAGCAGAGGCGCTCAACCTTTTAAACTCCATGTAGCATTGTCATTATGCGAGAGCTTTCATCCTACTCTTAGCCTTGTCGCGACAGTTATTGCGTTTATATAGAATTATCTCGTCATAAAGCAATTAATTCACGTATAGCTATTATAGTTTTAGTTTAACGTTGACGCTCGCACTATATATTTACGTCAGTATTAAAAAGTATTTGTTAATTAATATTAACTTATATGGAAATTCAGAATAATTACTGAATTTGAATAAGCATATTCAAATTTGCGTTTAGATTTAGACAGCTCACTGTGCAGCATCGGAAATTAAATCCTCGACAAAATGCCTCGTTATATGCAGAACCAGCGATAAAAGCCAGACCGCGTTGTCTTTGGTGGATTTACGAGACCGCGAATTTCACGCATACGCGCGCGGGTTCCCGGAAAAAGGACGGGGAAAATATAAAGAGCGCTAGAGATATAGAGAGCAGAAGGAGAGGGAGAGAGAGGGAGAGGGAAAGAGGAGGGGGAGAATTTATCCACGAGCTGGCGCATGAGAGCCTCTGAAAGACATAAATCATTGTTAGATTAAAGCCCCCGAAGCTGTGAGAGCTTTCGCAAAATACACGGGGTCACCATCTAAAAGCCGTCGATGTGTATCTTTTTAGAATATAAGCGACGGCATAATGAGAGCATAGTTGTTGATGAATAATTAATTAGTGTATGTTTTTTTTTCAACTAAATAAAATAAATTAAATTCATATTTTTCCACGCAATAATTATCAAAAAATTTTATTTCCATTCAACATATTTCGCATTAAAGTACGAAATGGCTTTGGTAGAGTAAATATTTTCAACGTTCAAAGTTTTCAACATAAACGAAAAATATAAGAGTACGAGCATATTTTTTAAGGAAATTTCATGTCGGAAATGAATAATTTATTACTTAATAAAAAAGCTTAAAAGGTTTTCAGCTGCGTCGTAGTATAAATAAGTTTATATAGTAGTTCTTTAAAGTTTATCATAGCGACAGTCGACGAGACTTCAGGGGAACTGCCGTAAAGGGTAGAATTTCAAACAATCTTTCTACGCCACTGAACGTAGCAAATACTTCCTCAACTTCTAATACCTATACATTCACTAAGTTCGTGATGCAAGACTTGCAAAAATACATATAAATTGAACCTCTAGCAACTTTTTTTAATATTGATCTTATTGACTTATTTAATTAATTGCAATTACGAAACAACATTTATTACATTTACAAAATTACAAAGCCAAATAAATTTTAAGCCCTTCCAATAATTCTTCGACTCGAGCTTTGAAACGCGCTGACCTACAATCGCTGCGCATATTGCATTGATTATACTCGAGAGCTGAAAATCTATAGCTATATATCTTATGAGGGAATAATAATCGAAATTAATTGTAATGCGGTTGACGTCAAGCTATTAACAAAATTCCCAGTGATCACGTAACGTCGGCGAACCATCAAAGCTTGAGCACGTGCGGAGTCCTAAACCTACATATCGTCGTTAGCTAGAGAGAGAGAGAGAGAGATAGAAGGGGGTTAACGAGTGTTCCTTTAGACAGCCTCCTATCGCGCTGTACGTCTGATCGCACATCCCATTACACACATATACACGCACATAGATACCTATACAGTGGGATCGCATACATGAGCTCACTGCATACAGTATATATTACCCTGTGCCATGCTCCGGGTCTTATGGCCAATGAAGTATAGGCAAACTATTCAAAAGGAATTCATTACTGCGATTTTCAATTTTTATAGAATGTTCACGATGAGAAAGCTTTATTAAATTGTTAAGAGTTAAACAGAATTCCATCCAAGTAACCTTTTAAAGCGCGAGTATTGATTACAAAATTTTAAATAGTTCGAAATTCATCAAAAGTTGCAACCATATCTAAATTAACATAATATTAGTTTACTAGACCCTCGCTAAATTGATTTTACTTCCCACTATATCAGCACTATTTTCTATGTTATACTCGAGCTGCTACATACTGTTCAAATTTATTAGCCGGTCCAGGTCGCGAGCGTCGTATAATATTGATTCGCGCCGGGTCTTCGCTCTCGGTTCTCGCAGATATAACGGCTTCCTATATAGAAAGACGATATCGGTATAAACCCTTGGAGAAAACGCTTTCCTTCATTGTCCACCTCTTCTGAAGTGCTTCGAAGCATTTTCTTATTCAAATGATTGGCCCTGCTTCCTCCCCTCGGATAACAGATCTAGTTGAAATCGTCGAACGTATTATAACGTTATAGAGATTTCAGCTTATATTCCGTTGTTAAGAGAAGAGCTTAAAAACAGGTTTGAAAATAAAGCCCTGAGAGATTCTCATGATTTTTATTCACACTGTCAGCAACTGATGGCAACAGCTTGGATCAACGTTAATAAATTCAAGATTTTGAAAAAATTGCTATCAATCAAAATAGGCATGGCAACATCCCTATTCAACTCGTATGGACGTCACGGATTTAAATGTGAAATTAAAGGTGCTGGATAAGGAAGGGCGTGAGAGCAAAGGAAAACTTCTCGCATTTTTCCTCCAAAGACTAGCGAAGAAGGAGAAGAATTGCCTGCACCACGACCGAGTGCCAGACGGCAGGTCGAGCGCCTTTTGTAAGCACGCGCTCTGGCTTTATTTCTTGTTGCGCCCCTTTTTCGTACTGACTTTTGTCGAGAGTTTTCACCCTTAATTGCGGAACGCGAGACGTTTTGCCGAGTTGCTGTCGTGCCTGCTTCGACTTGCTACCGTCCGATTTTTTAGACTCTATATTTTCGAGGGGTACCCTCCCTACTGCTATTCACTGATACACTTGAAATATTATAGCACTAAGAATCATAAAAATAATCCAGCTTTAGATGACATTTCGATGATAGTTTTCAAGTTAAAAGGAATATGCGTGAAGATCATAAAATAAAATAAAGTTTTATTCTGAAAACTAGTGGTTTAGCTAGCGACTAAGCGTTCAGTCACTAGTGGTCTAATATTGCCATACAGCCAGAGTAAGTTTCTTTTATTAGTAAATTATAATATTTCAATCATAACTCATAAAGTTACAAAGCAAATTTATCAATCAGAAATAAGGTTATGAATGTTTAATTAAAACTGAAAACAACACAATGAACGTATTTTAATCAATTATAAGAACTATTTACCTGAATTTAAAATCTGTAGACCATTTGTAAAGTTTCACGAGGATAAATTGCTTAAAGTAAGCTTGATTAATGAGAAAACTTTTAAGCTAAAAACGATTTTCATTTCAAGAGCATATAAAACGCGTCAATACAAGTTTTTATTGCTCACCCGAGAGCCAGTATTTAAAGTATCACGTTTTACTAGTGTTTAACTTTGCCGGTGCATTCCCACGCATGAAAATGTAAAAATCAATAGTATCATGATGCTGGGAATCCAATAGCAGCATACATTATTTACATTATATTACGATATTGATAAATTTCCTTTTAAAAAATATTTAAATGTTGCGGATGTAATACTAATACTTGCAGATTGTTTCTGAAAATATAATATGCGGATCCAAATATCAATCATTTGTATTAAAATGACAATCGTTCAAGACAAAACAGAGCTATCTATATATCAATATTTTTTTACCATAATCATATTAGATAAATATATATTCCACTGCGCAAAGTAACGTGAAAAAAGTCTTTTCCAATAATGAAGTTCAATAAACATTCCAGCGTCGCTAAAGTCGTCATTGCATTAGCCATTTAACATTACGGTTTCCGGCTCGACGTTCGCTGCTGGCCCGTAAGGCCATTTCACAGAGAAGACATGCACTGACGACGGCATGGCAGCTATACAGTAAGCCTAGGAAAGCATGTAAACGCACTAGTGTGTGCGCGTGTGCACGTGTGTTCGTAGGGGACAATTATTTGTACGATGCGATGGTTCTCAAATGCGCAAGAGAGAGACGCCTTTTTTATACAGATAATTAGGGCTGCGAGAGAGAGCAGGGAGTAGAGAAAGAGACAAACAAAGAGACAGAGTGGGAGAGGAGCGAGTTGGAAAAAAGTTTGTAAAATGGCTTTACTTGTTGAATCTGAGTTAGTGAGCTGACATTGCTTTTATCAAAAGTAAATTTTGTGGATTACTTTTAATGCGGATTTCATTTTTTCAACGTGAACTTTCTGAATTCCAATAAATATATTTAATAATAAACAATATTACCGGGGTAAATGGCCTAAACTGACGAAAATAAATTTATCTGGAAATAACTATATACTATTAATATTAAGGTTATTTTAAATTAGTATTATTTGTATAGAACTTTTAAAAAATTAGCTATATAAATAAAATAGATTACTGAGACAAAGACTTTGGTGTGACTATCTATATGCATTTATCAATGTATAAAAAAAACGACTTTTTGGAGAGCGGGTTAATATAACGGCTATAAAATATGTCCGTTGGTTAAAAAGAATAAACAAGCGTATTCCATTGTCGTTATACGTCTGTACTAACCTTACCCGATGCACCTACACTTTTCCCCGAAACTTTGTCTTTCCATTTCTCGTTTTTGCTGTGTTCACGCTTGGTTTTCCTCCCTCTGTAGCACCACCTTTTTCTTTGTGCTCGTTCTATTTTTTATTACTCACGTATCTACTTTTTGCGTTTTTCCTTATGTACGAACTCCTTTTTTAATCTTGATTTTAGGGATCTTATTGTTTGTTTAGTGTTTTCAACGTATTAAATGAGTATAATCATGCAACATTTACATTATACAAAGTTATATTAACTTGTATTATATATTTTATTTTTAAATACAATTTTTGTTTTTAAAAACTATCAGTCATAGTAAAAATATTTATGTTACAAAAACATTATATAATATTTATATTAAAAATGTTTTTGTAACATTTATAAATCATCAAAGAAAAAAAATACAATTAGAAGCCTTTACTAAAAATGCTCTTATCAAAGAGCTGCGCATGATGGTAGAGGTAGAAAATCAATAACGAAGTATACGAAGAGGGGGATTTGAATTTCCAAGTCAAGTATTTCTATCCGCGATATAAAATAATATATTCATAAAGTTGATTGCAGGTATTTTGAAAAATTGTTATAAAATATCTTCTAATACAATCATTTTCACTTAAAAATTTGAGCATCTTATATTATATTCGTAATTATATTTCTGAAGCAAGCGGCTAAAATTTGTTGTCTTGTAATAGACTTGCAAAGATTTTGATAATTTTCTTAATTCACAAATAACATGTAATGTTGACGTTAACTGATTTAAAACGGACGCTGTGTCAATGACTTTACATGCGATTGAGGCTAAGTGTTTGTCGCTCTAGTTTAACAAGGCAAGCCTGTAAGCAGTTTTTCAATGTCATGAAAAAATAATACATTTTTAAATGATATTCGATATACAACTTTGACTTCATTGTTCTGTTAAAATTTGTTTAATTTGTCCATTATCAGGATATACGATATTTAATAAAAAGTATTATAGCTATGTAATATTACATTTTCTTTTTCTAATTTGGAAATTACCTGTAGAATTGAAATGCAAAGATTATACTTATAATATATACGAAAATAAATTCCATATGTATATGGAAACCTTATTTCGAAATGTTTTAACTTTTAACGAGAGGAAATCTACAGTGTCAGCGCTGGCGTATATATATTTCTAGGTTTTCTCACAGCGAATTCACACAGAAAAAGTGACAAAAAGGAAAAGCTTCTCGGTAAAAGCTGTAGGTCGATAAGCGACAGCGACCTTCTCTCTCCAGCCAGCCCTCGTAGTGCGCACGAAATTTCACTCGCTTTTACTGGGATAAGCAGTAAAAAGTTTTTAATTCTCCTACGAAAATTATAATAACTGTTAAAGTACGCTAGTGTAATTTTAAACTTTCTGAATAGAATTGAAAAGAAAAATGAAAGAGACGGCTGATCCATATATTTTTTAAAACAAAGTTTTTCGCGTAAAGTTAGCATAAAAGTAACAAGTTAATCATAAAATTCATTTCGACAGTGATACAAATTTCTGCTTGTCAGTCTGCGATTATCTCTGTGTGCGGTATACGCAAGTGTCGATCGTAATTTATGCATTCACCTATAGCTTGTACGTGTTTATCGTTATTACGATTTACCAGCTACATGACGTATCCTGTGTAATAATAATTAATTTACCATACATGGTTATATGAATAAAACTGTGTAATGAAGTATAATTTGTATAAAGCAAAGCAATGAGCATGATAAATCAAAAACGTGTTGTATATATAAGTTTCGCATAAAATTTTATACATTCAGTTTTTTAAATTGCACTCCCCTGCAGATTCGACAAGTTATAAGCGCTTCTGAATTTTTTTAAACGCTCGTACTGCACAATTTTCCTTTTTTATTATTTAAGTTCGACTTCCATTTGAGCACTTAAAATACTTAAAATATTGAAGAAAAAAAAGTTGAGTGCCAGGTTGGCTAATTATTTTGCTTTTTGACTATGCACAGCTCCACGACAATCTAACGCTGCATTCACGGTCATTTGCATCGGAATAGCTGTTCCTCATATTTTGTTTTCCAGAAAAAAATCGATAGACGTTAAATGATGCAAGCGTATGTGTGCGAATAAAATTCCAGAAAATATAGTAAGAGCACTTTTATTATATTTGGCAGGAAATTTCATCATTATACTGAATCGTACAATTATTTAAAAAATAAACGAGCATACCAAATAAAATTTAAATTTCATATAGTTTTATTTTTTAGTTTGTATTTAAAATATTTCAAATCAGTCTAAATATGGGGTCCAAAAATTTGCATTCAATGCACGCATAAAGATTACTTTTCTTTGTGAAAAAAACTGTTAGTTAAATAATATGTAAACAAGAAAGTATACATCATGAATACTAAATCAAAAAAATTGTCAATAAATATTCTTAGCATTATATATCTTATAAAAAGTATGCAATTATCTAAATAATCAATTTCCTTAAAAGTATTCAGCACGATCTAGCTGTAAAATAGTTTTAAAAGTAAGTTAAATAACGAACATATAATTTATAAATATATATATAATTTAATAATTTTAATTTTTTTATATTTATTAATATATATATATACTGCTATTTTAATTATGATTATATATAATATATATCATATGCCGAATGGTGCATTCAGCCTATTCTGCCTGACGTATCTATACACCCACAACAGAGGCAGGCAGAAGCTTGTATTTAATACACCCAACTCTCGAGTGCTCTTGATTCTCGCGTTGCGCGAGCCATTCAGTTGTGCGAAGATATTTGCGTTGAAATCCGAAATCCCTGGCGCGTTGCCTTGGCAGTCGGTCGCCACAGCGCCGTCGTTCGATTTACGAGTCACGAGTATAATTAAAATATAAAGTAAACTTTTCTCCGTTTTGCTTTTGATCAGGGATGTAAAATTTCCAAATGGCAGAACGCTAACTAGATGCTGGCTTATTAAGGTTTCATGGTAAATTTCCGTATGCAGCTTTTATAATTTATTTAATTAAAATGAATACATATGGATATAAATTGAATCCGCCTGCGTTAATAATATATTTATAAATATCATACATAAAGTCTTAAAAAAACTATTTTCAATGTTGTTGTTTAATTTGTGACTGCATCTTTAGCGTAAATCATTCAAAATTGTTTATTTCATACAAACGCGCAAAATGTATTCAAGTTGTCTGTGTTATATTGTATGTAACTGTCTGCATAAATATTGGATGAAGATTAAGTGATATTAAAAACACTATATCCACACTTTTATTAGGTGCACTTAAATAGTTTTAAAACTTTCCGTTCATTTTCAAGAATATACCGGTATTATTAATTTTAGTTTCATATTTAATTTTTCATTGTTATTTTTTTTAACAGAACTATTATTGGCAAGCATTCAATTATGATTTTATAAATAAATTGTATTCAAGGCGATCGAACATTTTATTAACGTGTATCTAAATCACAGTTTTAAAGTCATATTCTATTCGAATAAGATGAAAAATGCGTTTTATCATTTTCATTCATTTTTTTTAATCTAAAATGTACAATAATACATCAAACTACAAGTTTATGTATTGTGTAATGGCCTCGTAAACATTTAGTTAAAAAATGAGAGAACAAGAAAGAGAACTCGGCACCCGATTCTTTTCTTCAATTAGAGCGAGTACAGCTCGGAGCGATGTTTTAATTGCTTGCCGCCTCCTCGCTCGATTAGCTTATTCGTTGTTTCCGCTCCGGGCTCCCATACGAAAGGCCAACGTACACGGAGCTCTAATAAAATCGAAACTATGACTTCGTCAAGTTTTATATGTCATTCGTTATACATACAGAAGATATTTCATTTAGCAGATCAGAAACGTCAAAAATTTAATTATTCTAGCACATCTGCGGTATGACAGTAACGGTAAACTTGGCATAAATAAATGCCTACTCGCAGAGCTGTTCATTCTATTATTTGCAGACGAGAAAAGCTATGTTCGCCTATGTAATGGAAATTATCGGAAAAGCATTCCCAGAATTTCTTGATTTATTGTAATAATGAGTCTGCTCATACATTTGAATTCATAAACTAGTTTAGCTAACTAATACTGAATTTCCCCGCGCGTGCTTCAATTTCGTCCGCAAAGGCTGTTGAATAAATATATGTACACACTTTATGCGGTTTCATATTTAAATGGAGACTTATATAAATATAGAATAACACAAGCTTTATCGAAAATTTGTAAGTTATTCATAAAGTTTCTTTATTTAATAATCTGTGATTTAAGGTATATTTTTTACATGATAAGTATACTAATTAAAACTATTTATATACAAATTGAGTATTTAATTGAAGTGAAAACATGAAAGATTGATCAATCCGATAGAACAGCAAAGGGTCAAAGGAGTCGAGACTTGTAAAAGGAAAGGAAAGCCGTCTTTTCAGAAGTTAATTGAGATCGTCAAGAAGTTTTAAGTTATAGCAGTTATGGTTATACGATTTCCAAATAGTAAAATGTATCTTTCAAGCCAGCTAAATGCAGTAACGAAGAAACCATATTTGGCTGAATGCCTAATAGAATTCTTTATTTTACATAGTGGTTTATCCGCATTTTTCATAACTAGATTTACACTATATTTGAGTTCAAAAAACTACCTCGTAGGATATGCATAAGTACTTTGATTTTTTTGCACTATCTAAAAATTTATAGAATTGTATTAAACGTTTAAAAATGTAAAACGTATCAAATACATACTCTCCGAATACAGTTGTAATTGCTTTTTACTATAAAATTTAAGAATGCCTCCAAGATGTCATGCTTTGAATAAATTTACATTCGAGTATACATACTCACGGAAATCCTTAGGGAATATTTGTGTTATACTCTATCGATCGTTCAACTCACCTGAAACAAGAAGGAATTTTCTAATTATTAAAAAGGTAACATTTAATATACTTCACATTAAATGATATAAATTCGTTATGTATTACAAACACACAAATGTATTATTATTAATATATTCATAAAATGTTTCGTTTTGATAATTCATTCTTAACGTTAAACAATAAGCTTGAAAATTTTGAAACAAAGTTTTTTTTCGAATCGGAATAGAAAATTACAAATAACAGCGGATAAAAACAAGCATCAAACTCACCACAAATCTTATTACTAAAAATACGCTAATTCGAACTAAAGAGGGATGAAACGCTGGAAGTGACTAGACGATGGGGGGGGGTGGTAGGGCGCGAATAGTTTGCCAGAGAGGGAGGGAATGGTTTGGCAAAAGTGAGCGTGGGAGAGAGAAAGCCTGATTAATTAAGCGCGTATCGATTGGCGCGGCAGATAGTCCTTCTCTGTTCCTCTTGCGCCCTCTGCCTTCGCATCCTGTAACAGGGACAAGGGAGGGAGAGGGTTTCGCCAGGCAGACTGAGACCGAGAAATACACTGGAGGAGGATGGAGGGGAAGGGAGAGTCAACTTGCTCGGCAACAGTGGTTCTCAGCTGTCATAGCGCCCACGTCCAAGA
This sequence comes from Cecidostiba fungosa, assembly GCA_900474305.1. NCBI lineage: Eukaryota > Metazoa > Arthropoda > Insecta > Hymenoptera > Pteromalidae > Cecidostiba > Cecidostiba fungosa. Next base: position 89,186 of record UCOJ01000442.1, on the reverse strand, counting down.
AGGTTGTTGTTATAGTAGCCGATGCTGTGGGATTCTGCATTAATTTGTAATGCAGTCCGTTTGTCGTTACATAAACAAAGTAGATAGTGGTTGTTGGAGAGGGAGCCCAGAATAAAGAATTCTCCTGGGAGACGAGATTTATAGATACAGGACATTTTCTTTTGACTTGTTAATTCACAGATTTGCGGAGAGAATTTTTGAGCGTTTGGGCAATTATGCATGTTATTTGTTAGTCTGTATTATTCTGACTAGCTACTGTTTCTTTGGAGTTTTTTTTGTATTTCTTATAGTTGTACAAAACTTTGTTATAATTACTAAAGTATGATTATTAGGGTCTCGTAATATGCATTTAATTTATTTTGTATATAAGCACAAAAAGGCAATAAACTGGAAATTATGTAATACAAGCGTTATTTATTATTTTCTTATATAAATTATTTATCTTGTTGAAATACGAAGAAAAATACAAACTATAAGACAACGTAAATCACTTTTTAAAAGTCGCCGATTGAAATAAAATCATCATTCTTTTGCTGACAATAGTTAATTTCTATGATCGATGAGGATGACGCTCTTGGCGCGTGTAGTTGACGCGCAATGGCTGCGAAATGACTGCGACATGCAACGAGTGGTAGAATACACGAGCTCGTCAGCGTAATGATTCGGGAATGCAGCTGTGCGAAAGAGAAAATAAGCGAGACAGAAGCAGACTCGCTCCAGAGATTCGTACGTAGAAATGCAGACGAACAAAAAGTGATGAGCGACGGATGTAAAAAGAGGCACACGCAAACCAGAATAAAGAGGTTTCTTTTTGGGCTTTTTGGGTGCTAATCTAAAGCTGATAAATCAACAAAATGATTTTTATTTTTACTTTCGTTTATATACATATACTATTTTTATGATATTTTCTATTAAAATGGATATTATTTCCATGACTCACCATTTTTATTATTTTTTTTCAAGGTATATTTTCTTTACCTTCTGTACGGGTATTACATTCGTCGTTATTTATTTTACGAGTCCACGCTCGCACATTAATATAATACAGTGATGTTTCATACAACTTTTGTATTGAAAAGCTCTTTCTAGAAAATGTTCGAATTATGTTTGCGTTGACCGCGATATAAGATTAAAAAAAAAACTAAGTATAAGTTCTTTTTTAAATTATTATTCACTACAGTCGCATGAAGAATAAAAAGGCGTAATGCGTCACGCCAAGAAACAAATACAAAAAATTTCAGTTTAACGCGACAACCTCCGCGGCCGGTAATTTTTTATGTAATATTATCTTGTATGTGCAAGCGCATCAACGCTCGCGAAATATAGAGAAAAAGGAAGAGCAGAGAGCGAGCGCGTATGGAGAAGAGAGATGTGGCGAGCAGAGAGCAAGAGAGTATCGTGTTTCAAGCAGCATATAGTGGCCCCGGTTTCCATGATCAATTCTGCTAAAATTCGAGGCTCGCAGGCACGCCGACATATGACACAGCGCAGCAGTAACAGCCGCCGGTAGCCTATCCGCAGAAATCGCGTGGTATTGTCGTTCGCCGCTGCGCGATGGGAATAACGTTAATTCTTTATCGGTTTAACCGGCGAGCGTTCCCGCTGCGATTGCTCGAAATGTCGATTTTCGATTTTGCGACCACACGAGCAGATTTTGTGCGCAACCAAATATTAGACGATATACGTAGCGTCGAGGGTTTGTTGTGATTTTGACATTGAGTGGATGCGGAGGAGAAAATATTTGTAGATATGAGACGCAATGAACAGTATATAGTATGTGTGCAGATTGTCATCTCTGGAATATCTATGTATTGTAGTTTTAATTGATCCACAAAATTATTTTCAAAAACGAAATGTGTTATTTTAATCTTCATTTGAATAATTTTATTTATGTTAATACTATCACACGTAAATTCGTAAGTAAACGGTTAGCTATGTTATGTGAGAACAGCCGGCTTGTGTAATCGGAAAGGAGCTTACTTTCGCTGGTCTTATTCTGAAATACTCCGACCCATTTACAATATTTCTCTCTTGTGTATTCCGAGTAATCTAAAAAGATAACTCGAGAAGATACAGCATTAGGAATACCAACCATTTGTATTGCTAATAAAGTAGTACAACATTTTTTCAAGCGTAATAATTTGTCTAAAACGTCGAAAATTCTCCGGCCAAATCAGCACAAGATTGCAATTCTAGAGAGTGCATTCAAAGAGTCAAAACCTTATGAAGCTCATTGCCGACGGAAAGAAAAGAAAGTAGCCCAAACTCAAAGCGAAAAGTTTTGGAGTCCCTTGTTTTTCGAGCATCGGCCACAGCCGAGTCTTTGCAGAAGCGCAGCCCCGCCCAGCCGCTGTTTCTTCCAGCAACCGTGGAACTTGTCGACATCCTCGGAGAATTCGAAATCTCGCGCATTTACGTCGGCACAAAGCCGTCGCTGAGTTCGACGCGGCAATAGATCGGAGTAAATTCACTTTATTACTTGGCGTATCCTGCGTCCGGGGGAGCTTGTGCCTCGCGAGCGCGCACAGAAGCAGAGGCTGCGATAGTGCGAGGGAGAGCTTTATTGAGAATTACCCTGATAAATAATGCGAGTAGGGGCAGCCGGTGCTCCAAAGTCGCCGAGGAGAGACAGATAGAGCAGCAGAGGGTGGCCGAGCGACTCGCGTGGGTGCAGGGGCAGGAGGATATGCTCCAGAGGAAGATGGAGGAGTATCCGTATTATATATATATGTGATGGCAAAGGGATGAGGAGCGACGATTAGAAGCTGTGTGGAATGGCATGGAGAGCTATACTGTGCTAGAGACAGAGATATAAAGGGAGAAGGAGAAAGTGCGCGGGATGAGCGGATAGAATTTTTTCCTCGTTTTTTTCCCTTACACTGCGCGGATTTATTAAATGGGATGCTGTTATTCTTACCGTGAAGAATCGTGAGATTTGAAGAGCCGACAAGTGAATTGTAATCATCATTTCTGTTCGAAATGTCATTTTTAAAATTATATTACTATAATATGACCTTGTCATCAAATATGTTCGTATTTCTCCTGAAAATATTGACGAGACCTCTTTTAAAAAATCGATAGTCCCGACGTATATACAATTTTTTTTCTCTTTCGAAAGACAAGAACGCGCCGTGAGTTCCAGCATCATGAAAATTTCGGCATACACACATAGCTATACATGGAAACGCAGGAAAACTGCGAGGGGAGGAATTGAGCACAAGCTTGTATTTGACTTGCTCGAGCATGCTCCCGTGTGCTCGCGCGAGCGAACAGAAGTGAGATATAGCCAGCGAGAGGTGAGGCGAGGAAAATGGAAGAAAATAGCGCACAAGAGAGAAAGATAAGAACGGAAATGGCAAACAGACGAATTGAGAGAGGGTACGATAAACTGGAAGCCGGAGAGAAAGCAAAGAGATGGAGTCTGAGAATTACCGGATGATACTGATGATATAGAAAAAAATTATGGAAATATTATCGGGAATAAAGGAAGTGCTGTGATTTGTAAAACGAGTACTTTTGCTTTGTAAGTGCCAATTTATTTGTATAGACATGGACGTTTGAATTTACTTTTCAAAAGAAATGAAATATGAAAAAGGAGGCTAGAGCTTTTTGAACGGCTAATTGGGATCTGAAAATAAAGTGCGAGATCCGTGCAACGGAGCAATGGTTATAAAGCTATAATTTCAGTACTTTTTAATACCTTTCTAAAATATATACGGCTTGGAAGGAAAATCGATATTTGAAAAGTTTTAACTGACCTAGTTTACCTAAGTGGACTTTCGAAATCGAACTCTGGACGCTACAATGTAAATTTATATTCCTATTAATTCATATTATAACGTATATAAATAATTAAATTTTCAACTCAAAGACACGTTGTTGCAATGTTTACTGCGGTCACTCAGTAAAAAAAAATTAAAATTGACTAAAATTCGGCATTTAAAATCTAATTAAATTATAATGATAACAGAAAAAATAATATAAACATTTTAACATGAGTAAATAACAATTGTGTTATATATTTAATCACTTTAAAAATTATACAGTTTGATAATTACGGCGATAAAAAAGCTTAAATTTTGAAATACAGTATACTACTACAGTTACGAAACGTGCCAAAATAGCCCAATTATAAACAACGAGAGGGATACGAGCGTAGTTAATTTCAGAATCGATGAGTCAAAAGTGAGGCAGATGGTATGTGCATTTATCAACTATCAAAAGAGATTGACATCGCTTTTCAAACATTATACGATACTTTTCAACGTGGCAAGCAATGCCGGCTAAATTTAAGTAAAGACGGTCTGTGATAACATCGATAAAAAATCTGTTTTTTTTCCAAAGAATATTTTGAGCTTTGAATTTAAAAGGCAATTTTCTATATATTTCTTGCATAATAAAAGTAACGTAATTATACTCAAGTTATTTAGTATTCATCATTACACATTTATGCATTGAAATCCCGAATTTTGATTGAGTATATTAAATCTATTTATGATTGACTAAGAGATTGAGAATTATGAAAAGTGGTTCACAGTATGCATTATAAATGTGACAAAGAAAAACAAATTGAATCATGTTCGAACTTAATTTTTTTCTTTTGCACTTTTTTATCGTATTTTTTCTCAAGAATTTATCCCCGTTGATCGACAGTTATAACAGGAATGAAAAAATACCATAAATCGATTACTCCGTGTATTGATATACGATATCAATATTGTAATAATGCAGAAAACACTTAGTGTCAAATAATGCCTAGCATATCGATTTTCAGCACGGTTTTAGAATAACACGAAGAAATCCCTTAAACTGACCTGGTCGACATGAATTTTCCCGGGCGCTATTGATTATGATGGTAGAAGGGCACACGCTGGTTGTCGTTTATCGAGTTAATCATGCGAGGACGCGCGGGTACTGTGTATAGTATACACATAGGCGCGTGAGCAAGAGCTCCGGATCGGCCAATTTAGTGCCGTGTAATTAGCGCGCAAAGTCGAGATACGATGGCATCGACGACGAGGACCACCCGTTTATCACCGAGGCTATACGCGGAATAAGTTTACGTGGCGTGGACACTCGTTTTCTTTGTAACAGCTTTTTTTTGGGCTGGATGACCTATATAAATTGACGTACTGTGGCTCATCTTCGTATTATACGCACGTCTTATGTGAAAAACAAATTTATCTATACGTAAAAACGGTCAGGAAAAATGAATAATTAAAAGATAAAATACGTAGAACACACTCAAATGAAGGCTTGTGTATGCTTGAAGCGAATATAAAAAGCAGCTCGAAACTTTTTTTAACGACCCTCTTTTCATTTTTCCAACTGCGGTATAGTGAGAACAGCATAAAAAGTCTTTACCGCACACTCTCGCGCGACAGCAAATTCTTCTCTCGAAAGAATCTCTCGTGAATTAAAGATAATAATTCCAACCAGAGATTTACGTCGCTTTTTCAACTTTGAAGCTGTAATTCTTTAATTTTACGTAATCCTTTGCGCGAACAATACATGAATCTTTCATACTCATGTTTATTTATGACAATATTCAGTGTTCATTAGACGCTGAGAATGAAATTTTCTCAATATAAAAATAAAATGTTTTTATTATTAATACTAGAATATATTGCTATAAACATTAAAAATATAGAAATTAAATTCACTATGCAGCAGTAGAGAAACCATAACGCGACAGCTCTGCTAACGATGTCCCAATTCTTTCGTTTCTGCTCTTCGTCTCTCATTCACTTATTTGCGTTTATTTTCTCTGCCTCTTTCGCTTTCGTTCTCATCACTGCAGCAGTCGTCATCGCTTCGTGAGAAGTAAATGCTTTGATTAGATCTGCCAATTTTATTTTCACACATCAAGAGTTAGAAAATAAAAGAATGAATACAATTTGGAAAAAAATATCAAAATCAATGTTAAGTATGCAATTTATAAAAAAGAAACGATATTTATTCAAAAACCAAAAAGCAAAAATATAATTTTGCAGTTGTTTACCTATACTAGAAAATTTGAAGAAAAAAAATTGCGACTACTATGAACAATGCACACGAATACACATAAACATTGCATTCACACCAGTGCATTGAAGCCGACAGCGCATTTTGTAGACAAAAGCGAGCGAAAAAATAGAAAGAGAGAAAGACACAGCGAAAAGAGCCAACAAAAATAACGAGCGATGGCCCGGCGCAACCGAAATTGAATCGCCTACCGTATTCCATAAATAAAAATAAAGCACTCTCTGCTCACACGCTACCAATACAAATGCTCGGTATTCAAAGACGTCCAACTTCAATTGCGTGTCCGACGCACACGCGACCAGAAGCGTAAATATAGAAGCACGGAAATTCATTGGCATACGCGATTTTATGTGTGTATACGTCGTTAGAGGATGGATTTTTTTTTTTGACTTTTTTGTGCAAGTGAGATTACGTTTTCATTCAGAAATATTTTAAACAAACTATTATTTTACCTATAAAATTATATATACGAATGTAACCAAAGCACATTATTGAAATGAAATAGAATATTGCGTTTTTGAAATTTTAATTATGTATAAAATATTACTAATGTTTCTTATACTAATAACTGTTACAATTTAATTTTATATACACCATAGCAGTGTATTCTTTAATATACGAATGTTTAATTTTAACTCATTATTTCACTTGAGAAAACGTAAAAATAGTTAGTTTTTATTTTGTTTGATAATTCTAATAGCGCTATACTAATATAGTTGGTAAATTCCTGCGGTTTCATTTTCTTGTTTGTGAATGAGTTCAAAGTGTCAGTGACTTATTGATCGTAAAGTGGACTACATAACCGGCGTAACATAGTTATGCAGGTCTCATACTTATCGGCTTTGCAATCTACGTCAAATTATGTTCATATTGATTCTTTTATATTGATGATAATTGTCAGGGATATCATTTTGAATGCAATAATTTTTAATTGCAAGGTTCTGAGGATTTTTTGCATAAATCTTATAATATATAAATTTATAATGAAAAGCGATAATGAATATTTGTAAAATATATTTTTTAAATGCAGAAAAATCGTATCAAAAGCTTAGATAAACTAGGTTAATTCTAGAAAACAGCTTAGCCATGCATAGATCACGATAAATAGCAGCTAACTTCACACCATCGTCGCAGGATGGGGTAAAGCACAAAAGGGAGGAAAATGGCTTTGAGAGGAAAAAAGCAGAGATTAAAGAGAGAAAGATAGAGTGAGCGCGAGAGATAGATAGAGAAAGAGCACTAGAGGGTACAAGAGGGTTTCCGACACGGCCTTGTTCATTTGAAGTTTAATTTGATTCGCGCTCCGTGTAGGCCGCCGCTCGCTCGCGCGGAAGTTGGGTGCATGCGCGCTCGTTCTGTGTTTCCATCTCTCCCGCCCCCCACTCCCATTTCCTCGCGTCTGCCACCACAGTTTAAGTGTAAGATAACAAAAGCCCGGCAATGTTGAAGAGAGCAAGATAGAAACTCTTTATGATGAGCCAGCGATCTGTGATTTTTATACAAAAGTTGCGAAATTGCCTGTAGGACTTTTCTTAAAATTTCGTTATGTTTCAATTTTATAAATAATGTTTTCAAATGGCGGCTAATATTAGTCGATTGCAAATAATCAATATTTCTAATTTTAGCCTAGTTTACAGTTACCAGTTTCTGAAGTTTCTCTGTAGTTGTATAGGGTGTGTTCGCCCGGCGGAATTGAGCAGATATTGGTTCTGTACACAGACCGGTTAACAATAGCATGCGAATACCTGTAATATTTGGTCTTTTTCCAAGTATCATAGAAACTTTCTATATGATTACATATCGGATATCTATTGAATATAAATTTTTGGATAAGTTTTATTCCAGCGTGCATTTTATTGGGACTTGAACAATTTTTTTTTCTTTGTAAACGCAAAATGATCAAAACCATTTTTGCCATTTTTTGGAAAATTGTATTTCTATTTTTATTGGAAAAGATAAACTTTTTAGTTTCGGGAACAAAAGAGTTGGTCGTTACATTGTATGCATGTGCGCGACTAGTTTCTCAGTTGTTGAAAAAGTTTCAACGTTCCAACGAAAACTTTTACCTATCAGACTAAAAGAGTTTTTTATTATCACCGATATGATCTTCTGTAGTATTAATCCGCTCTTTGCTATTTTCAGTGTCATTAGCGTAACGATAATCACATTACATAATTGAATTAGTATCTCGTTGTAGAGGGATTAGCATACCTGACTATTTCTACTTAAAATCGATGCGAACCTTCCAATATTTATGCTTAAAATAAAGTGAAAAATATATTGAACTAAACTATATTTAAGAAAAAAGTACATTTATCACACACTTACGCGGTCATGATTAAGGCTGTCTAGTATTACGGTGGAAAACAAGGGTAATCCTTAATAAAGCATCACTTTGCAAATGCAATTCCAAGGTTCGAAAAGCAAATCGTCGTGTAATGGATGGAAGGACAAGCGGTGTACAGATTGAAAAAAAAGAGGAAACACAGGCCAACATAGCCAGTCCAAGCCGACTTGGGAGACTTTCTTTCTCTCTTTATCACGCTGTCCCGTTGCCATAGAAACCTCTCGCTAGAAAACCGGTGAAATATTGGACGTGAGAGGTTAGGATAGGAGAGACTAGCGCGTGGATTGAGCAAGCAGGGGAAGTATGAGAGAAAAAAACTCTGACGGGAATACGCTAAAAGCCGTTTCGCTATAAAGAAACGAGAAAATTGGGAAAGAGAAACACGCGCAATGTCATTTTGAGAAAGCTAGAACGGCAATTTTTCAAACGAAAATGACTGTACTTTTATAATATTATCACATTGTGTACCAAGAACAGCAACTCATTTCAAATAAAAATATATAATGATACAAAAAATATGTTCTGTATTATTTAGAATGGAAACGACGCTTTTTGAGAAACCTTTTCTGCGCTCATAAAAAAAGATCAATCGCAATAGACGGAAACTTTTATTCATCTGATGCCCACGAATTTTCATCACAATAATATGGTCATTAATAGTATTAGGTGAAGTGTATGTATGGTTTTCTGTTGTTATCCAAACTAGAAATACTCGCAAATCACTCACGCAATAACAGAGGATTAGCTGCGATGTATTATATCGAGTCGGAGAGGGAAGCTTATATGCGCAATTGCCGAGCTGATTAGGCTACTTTCGCCAAGTTAAAGAGAAACGATTACAGCCTAATGGTTCATTAGGCTCGAGCGGATTCCGGCCGCTGCATTCTTCATTGATTTCCGAAATTCGATTGATGCTGCCAGTGCGAGAGTCTGGTATCATGGCAGTTGAACCCCCCTGACTATATACGTGGAGACTAAACTTATCGAGCTATTCCGAGATTTATTTAAATAAATTATCATAAAATTTGTATTGTAATGCAACAATAGTACAATTGAAAAATCTTTTTTTCCGTACTATCTCGGAAAAGAAAAGAATCCCTCGATTATTGTCGAGAGAAGAAAAGCACGTCGATCGAAACTGAATTTCCACACAAATCACGGAGTTTAAGTTTAAAGGCGTATACAGTGCATTGGATTGGGTAAAGGAGCAGATTTTTACGGGAGCTTCAGATGCCCGCCTTCTCGACTATATCCTTGTTGGCTTGCTCTGAAAAATGTTATCGACCGGGTCGATGGTGAAACTTCGCAAACGTTATACCGGGCGGCGCTCCATATTGATCGAACGGTTATATCCCCTCGGTAGTACGCGAGCACTTGTGCGAGGAAGAAAGTAAACGAGGACGTTGATTAATCTTTTTGCCTTGTTCCTTTTTTTCGCTCTTAACTATCTTGCTCAAAGACTGTTAAGTAATTTCAAAACTTCTCGATTCTCATCGTCTAGTTCAAAGGGATACAACAGTGGTTTCAATTTCGTACAAAATAACAATGACCAATTTTTTTTCTAAGACAAAATTATAAAAATAATTCAATAAAAGATTTGTGTTGAAATTTAACATCAATTTGTGATTGCCGTCAAATTTAATTATGTAGCGCGAATTTAGTAAACATATTGTCAGAATCATCTGCACCGTAAAAGCTTCAACAAAATTTAAATTGATTAATTGGAAAAAACGTACAAGTTTAGAAACGAAGGAAACGAGTTATATGTACAAAAAGCATATTGTAGCACATAGTGTAGCTTTTCAAGCGTAACGATCGACTTGAAAATATTATGAGCTAAAAATATGAAAAAGATGTAATTACTTGCATTGAAAACTGTATTTCGTGATAATCGAAAATAGACAGTTATAAAACCTGTTACCTAAAATTTTAGCATGTAATAATAGAATGAATATGGAACTCGAAGCAAAAGATAATGATGATAAAACAGAGCATTATAGAAGGCACAAAAAAAATGGCAGAACCAGCCAAGTCGCATATGGAGCCTCAAGCACGCCAGAAAAGGACGAGCAGGTAGAACCTGAAAGAAGGAAGAAAGAAGCGAGAAAGAGAGTAAAAATGACAAGGACGGATACGCCGCACGGGGAGTATAGGAAGGAGGTGGAGGACGAAACAAGTGAACGAGCTCTGAACGTGCCAACGACCGGATACACTCGCTCAAGTATTCGTCCTATCCTCCGCGACTTTTTTTCATTCTTTTGCCATGCTGCTTTTCCCCCTCCACCGACCCTTTCATCTTGTTACACTCTTCCCGCGCTTCTTTCTCTCTTTCTAATTTACTCTTATTCTTCGCACTTTTTCGTGCGCAGGTCGACTCGTTTATTTCGCGACGCTCATGCACTTTCACACCGAGTATTGCAGAGCCCATACGTGCGCGTAAGCACGCACAGCTTTGCTTTGTGTCTATTTTACACTACGTCCGGTTATATCCCTCGGCGTTATATTCTCACTTTCGTCGCCCGAATACGTGTTGTCGCAGGCTACATTATATCTCAGGTGTCATCTTTCCCCCGGCTCTCAGCGTGCGTGCCTCGTACAAAATCTCGGCAAAATCTCGGAGCGCGAGAACTGAGAAAACGAAGATGCGAGCTGAGACAGGACAAAATTACTACGGAAATAAGTGACGAGAAAAGATTAGCCTGAATTCGGTCTGAAAAGATTAATCAGATTTGTGCGATTAATTTTGAAAATGTTTAAAAATTGGATATCGATGAAAATAAGTAATAACAATAATAACGACCCTGGTGTAGATAAGTTAGCTAATTGGTGATGAAATTAGCTTATTTAAGCTAATTTCGGCATCAATTAGCTAACTTTTCCACCAGGGGAGTGTTTTATTTTCATTATGTCAAGGAATCAAAGTAAAATTAGAGTTTATTGAAACTCTAGCACGACTGCAACACAGAATCAACGCTAATCAATACAGCTTATCGTATTTGTGATGTTTACGTCGTTATCAGAACAAATTGCTGGCTCGTGGATATATTCTTCGAATCTGCGTTTCGACGGCAAGTGCTCTAATAGAAATGCAACTAAATCAATTGAATGCAACAGCAAATAGTATAGTATAAATCAATATCGCTTTATAAGAGTGAAAAATGTATATTTGTCATAAAAAATGTTCATGACCTTTGGATAACTTCAAAGATTTAAAGACATATTCCGCGATGACTGGTGAATTCAATAATTATTTGCAAACTGATAATAACATTGAATCGCATCAAAAAGCACGCTATATACTTATATCACTATATTATTAGCTTAACAAGATCGCGTGATGCCCCCCAAGTCTCTTCAATATAAGCGGACGAATCTACCCACAGAGCAAAGGGTTGTAGGCACACGAGGTTGGATTTCCGCGTGGCTGGAAAGTTTCCACCGTCAAAGTTGAATAATTAACGTCGCGGGCTTGGGAATTCGCGCTTTTACTCTACGATAGAAACGTATACGCTCGAGCAACTGCACGCGTTATAATACGCCCGATTCACAAGACGAGCCAACGAGCGGATGATAACTTGTTATTTGTATAAATTGATGAACCCGAATCGTTGCTAGTAAGGACTTTCTTTTACTTTTTTTCTCTTTTTGCTCGGAATATATTCCTCTTGCGACTCCCCCAAACGAGTCTTAGATTCTGGGGTTTTACGTGTCGACGCTCAACGAAGAAGTCTGCGAGATTTCACGATTGTGTATTCTGTGGGAATTTTTCGGAAGATTCAATTTGTTTTCCTCATTTGGACTTGTTTGACTTTTTAGTTAGAATATTCCAGATTTTATTCAGCTTCTGCGCGCTCTCTTATTCGTACACTCGACAAGAAAGTTGCGCTTTACCGAATAGACGCTGATTATTATTTGACAAGAATTTTTTATATTTAAATTAACATTTATTTGGATGGTAACGGCTGCTTTCATCGTAAATTAGGTTGCGCATTTCCACAATTTGTTTACGCTGTGTACATAACAGATGTACGCAATTCTATTTACCACAAGACCAAATTTGTAACCTACTACCCACTCAACAAGTGTTTACATTTACATTTGTTTACATGTACGTATACCACTGTGAAAACTATGAAATTATAACGTTTCGGCGTTTCATTTACAGGAGTTTAACTGTTATTTAGAAATTAATACTACTTTATATCTATGCCGCAAGTAAAAATTTAACTTTAAATTTGTTCAATTTTCTTGACACATTTATTACAACTATTTTCACATTGTACTTCTCCAAAATCAGCAATAGATTCAATTATAATAATAATCTGCGTTTTACTTAAGCGTCAAATTATCGACTATAGATATAAATATACCATTTATCCAAACATCAATTTAATATCCCCTTAACGCAATTTCCTGATTTCTCCATTTTCCCGAGCAATTTTTCGTCTTTCACCACGTTCCCCATTTTCTAGCGGAAAATATTCGACGGAATTTATACGCGCCTCTTTTGCTCGTGAACTACGCGCGAAAAAGAGGAAGGGAATTCCCGCGATTCGACTCTCCTCTTATGCATTTGCGATTCAAAGCCCGTTCAGGGTATACGTTTCTGCTCGTTTTTTTCTATGTAGGCAAAAACGCGAAAAAAATCTGGGCATCGAGAGGCGGGTTTTTGAGATTCAACTTTGACGACAGCGCCGAATAAATGACTTAGTCGAATCTTGACTTTCTTTTATAAACGTTGAACGAAATTTCGCCTACACCCCCGTTATAATATTGTATGGATTTATTTTTCTTTTGTGTCCGTGTATGACAAGTTCCGATGTCTATACGAGAGTCACGTACCACAGTCAAGTATGAGAGGCATAAACAGGCGTGTTCTGCAAACGATGTATAGAATAATCGCTGACGTGCTGTCTTCTCTGAGCATTATAATATGCAGACGCAAGAAATTATTGCCTTATTCTTCGAAACAAAATATTTCTTAAGATTTTATGAAGAGAAGTAGGAGAACAAATTTTTAGATTTCTTTGACGACAAAGTAAGTGAAAAATTTTTCAATTCTATACTAGAATTTTTACGAGATTTTCAAGCAGTTACAAATTAAACAATTTAAAATTCTATATATTGAATGAATTAAGACAATCATCAACGGAAATGTTAGAAAATAAATCAATTAATATACTGACTACTGTATAAACTTAACTTCGTGAACGTTCAAAAGTCTGTTTGGCTATTAAATTTACAGAAGAGAGCACATTCTGTTTTTAGCACGGAATCAATTTTGCCAGCACACGAATTAAATATAATATAGCTTGAAATAAATTGGTAACGAAGTAAAAACTTTGGCTATAATTAAAAAATAATTCAGGAAATATTCGGAAAAACAATAGTTTTTTAAATCATTTTTAAAATGTTTTATGAAGAATTGATAATATGGTTTAAAATCTCAAAATAACTAGCAGTTGTTTAATTCAAACACATTCAGTGTTTAGTTGAAATAGTTCATAATACGATATTATCTAAAAGCTTGAAAATAAGCTTCCCACATGACTCGCTTTCGACGTAATGACTCAAACAACTATATATAATATAAGTACAGGACAGTTCGTTGATTATATTAGCTGATGCAACGCATTAGATCGAGATTAATTTACAACTCGACATTGGGTCCAAAGAGAATAATAGAAATAATACTTAATTTTAAATTGAGAACATTAAGTTATCAGCATATGTTGCGACACGCTGTGTCTATATTAAAGTTGCAGTTATAAATTTATTCCTTTTACTGTCTCTACAGATAAACATGAACCAACATTGTGAATGAAACATAATGTTGAAAAAAGCAATGCTTCTTCGAGTTCTAAAGTAAAATGTAAGCAGAAACAATTTAAAAGCGCGTCCAATTGCCTAGTCACGCGAAACTTTACGAGATGAGCTAGTTTAACGTAACAATGTGTCACAGTCGAGTTGACAAGGTTTTCTCATATTATAGTGCCTTTGAAACAGTGAAATATACTGTTACACTTTACTTTGAAATCAGTTCTTTGGTTTATTGTGTGTAATATTATATTTAAAGTTTAGTAAACTATTTGTAAATGATTCTTTAAATATATTTTAAAGAATCTAATATGTAAATGAAAAGCTTGATATTATGAAAATTATTATCAAGAGCAGGAAGTTTCACTTTTACGTAAGGAAGAAAGTCATGTAAGATGCAGCCGATCATTCGATCGCTCAGGTTAGGAAAATATTTTTGCTGACCTCCGCTTCATTTACATTTCAATACCTATATCACAGACGTTCTAAGATTTCGTTGCATAAAATCTTCGTTGATTGCATTCCATGCAACTGTTATATCAACAACGTTTTACTTCTTAAACGGGCAAAAAAATTTCCTGAACTTTTTATTGAATTTCAATTAAAATACGTTGCATACAATCGTTAACACAACAGAGCACAACAAGGATAAGAGAATAATCATTTTATCTGGTTATCCAGCGGCCGATAAAGTAGCTGTACTCCTCTTCAATTATCGATTGCGTAGTGTCTCGACCACGCGGTCATATACACGTATACGAAAAGGGGGCGACGACACGAAAGTCGGATAATAACACAAGAATATAGGGTACTGAAGGGAGTTAAATTCCTAGTGCGCAATCATTCGAGCGTTGATTTTACAGCTTTGCTCTTCCTCTCATCTGCATTATATGCATATAATATGAGAGAGAGAGGGAGGGAGAGAGAGAGAGGGAACGCAGGGGATGACGTATCGATTACTGGAGTGCGATAATGCGCGATGCCATTGGGATGGATTGTCGAGAGGCTTGGCTTTATTATATGCGATCTATTTGTACAAATGCGATGATGCGATTGGCAGATTGGTGGCAATATTGCCTAACGGGCTATATATCTGTCGACGAATCCCGAGCTAAACACGGTGAGGGGAATTCGCAAATGAAAAGAGCGATAACTGATGCACACTAGTGGTTTAAGCAATGATCTGTGAGTTTCGAATCGAGGTTTGGTAGAACCTCTTTTTCAAGTTAGTTAAAAATTCAGTGTTGACATAATTTTTCAAATAAACTCTTCAATAAAACAGAATCAATAACTGCTTAAAAATGCATTCTTTCGAAAAAGACTTTGATATGCGTTGGCACAGCGTACAATTTGATGAATTTATATCCAATAAAATATTCAAAAGAGAAAGTGAACATAAAATACTGGATGAACTATTGCATGTATGCGAGATACACTTCCTGTATGCAAATTTCCCTGAAAATTTAAAAATGTTTTATTTAAATAATATAAAAATTATAAATGTCATTGAATAAAGAGTTAAGTTTAACCTAGTATCTTTTTTTAATTTGAATAAATTTACAATTAAGGCACATTGTTACCCTTCTTTAAACTATCACAATATTAATTTTGAATAAGAAATAAACAAATATTTATCAAGAACAATTTGTATATTGCAGTTGCCTTGAATTCATTCAAAAATATCTTCAAATATATAAGTAGTTCTTAGCCATTCGCAAATCCTCTGCGTCGTATTGTGCGCATGTAGCTCAGTACAAGGACAAGAAATTGCTCACTTTATCAGCAGAAAAGGAAATTGAGAATTAACAAGCGAATTTTTGGTATATTAAAGGAACGTTATATGAAAATATAAACGCGACAGTTGATGAGATAGAAAAAAAAACATTGTTTATACTGAAAACGCAAGAATTTGGATGTGGATGGATGCGTGTGCCAAATTTAAAAAAGTTTTTGAGAAAAGTGTGAATACATTATAAAATCTAGCTTTCATTTACAATTTATATTTCTTTTATAAATATGGTATGTCATCATTTTATCAGCAAAATATACTGTTTAATTAGAAATATCGAAATGATTGAGGTAATAGCGAAAAGCTATATATATATATAAAGGTTCGTTTATTGATTAAATCAAAATTCCCTGATGGATTCAAATTGAGATATTGAATATATTAAAATATTTCGATAGTTAGCACCATTCAAATTGTTTATCTATACCAATTGAATGTTGTCTCTAAATGCTTCACAACAACTAGCCATCATTTTTCAAGGAGAGGATTATACTTCATTTATGATGATATAATTATATTTCATCAGATTTAAAACAAAGTAATTTTGTGTACCTTGATTAAAATTAGTAAAATAAAGAAAACCGAAGAGGTCCACAGTATCAATTATAAAATCAAAACAAATCAAGATACTATCTAGTATATTCGTTTACAGTTTAACGCTGCAAATCTGCATTAACGAATAAAGTAAATTATCCGACAACAGTAGTATAGCAATGACAACGACGACAACGGCGGCGGCGGCGTGAGTTGATTATCCACGTTTATGCGCGAGGTGACGCTGTGCCTTTGTTAAAGTGTCCCAGTTGTCTGGCATTGTAATGGTCCCAACGAGCGATAATATCTTAATCTATGTACAAGCACACCGTCGCAGAGGCGCGCGCTCGCATATACACGAAGAGTCGCTCTACCACTCGATGAGGTCTTTTGACCCCGAGCCAGCCGAGCTTCCTGGGAAATCCTTTCTTTGGATGCAAAGCAAATTCCTCGGGCTCGTAAAAGCCGTCGATTAAGATTATTCGACTGTTTGCTTTCGTTGGCTTTGGTCCGGAATGAATTTTTACCCTTCCGCCCTGCGCTATATAGATGAGAGATTTTTTTCTCGTTAAGCCGCTTGTTCGACGCTTTTAATTGGGAATTTTTGTTGAGAAGTTAATTGCCTTTTTAGCTTTACCCAGTCGCATGATTGAAATCGTCATCGAATTGTTATTTATTGATTTTGTTGCGTTCACATTTGTTATATTCCTTCTGCTTTACAGAATGAAAGTTAAATCACTGGTGTATAAGCTGAATTTTAGAAAGAAGCAACAATTGTACTATAAATATATTTCTGTTTAAAAACAATAGTGTTGACGGTTGACAAATCTTACTGCATTCCGAATATTTACAAATATTAATTTTCCTCGTGATACTCAACAGAAATTACATGTTTAATAGCAAAACCGAGTATACTCTATACTCGACGTTTTTTCCAACAGTAAATTCGTATAATTATATCCATTCATCTCACGGAAAAATATAAATGCATTTCCGCTTCAAGCGATCGCGTGTACACTTATCTTGATATACGTTGGGCAGATGTTTCGTGTTCTCTGCACCTTTGAACAGTCGAAAGTTACTATAATGCCAATAAAAATGTCTAATAACGGCGAAAGTTGAAATACCACGAAAAAGTTTTAATAAAATGCTGACCTTAATAGACAATTTTGAAGAATTTACACCTGAAAAACTTAAGAGGAAAAACATAGTACTGAGAGTATTGTCTAATGTAATCGATCATTACAACTCACACTAATATAATCATAAAATATTTGCATGTACAATTACATTTACGAAATTGCTATAGTACCCTCGATGTGAATTTGTTAATGTAAATACCATAAACCACAGATACGCGTTTGACCGCAAAACTGGACTGATGCCACAGTCGATTATACGTTTTTCGCGTATTATACGAATCCGAGCAGAGTCGCACTACACGAGACCTGCTTGACACATACACGCACGTGGGTGTAGCTTGCTCTGTATATACAGTGCGAAAGAGAGACGAGGATCAATTTGTCACAGGCTTGTCAAATATTTTTTCCATAGCTGTTCCATAGAGTGTATCTATGCTCAGTCACGTCGCGGAATTTCCACGCGTGTATATGCGGATTTTTTTATCTTCCCGCGTCCGTTTCTTTTTTGTTCTCGCAGAATAGGGGGCTGAAAGATCGATAGTTTCGGGAGTATATTAATCGTTCGTCTGAGTATTATTGAGAGATAAGAGTGATTACTTTGATTTCATGCTGAATTCCGGTAAAACATCGTTCTAATGAGAAATCGATCGTTACAGTTTTACTTCTCTTTCTTTACTTTTATGGACCTGTGATGAATAGATTTTTCTGGCTTTACGTTGCAGTCGTGCGAACATTTATTGTTTCTTCTTTCATTTCCTGGACTATTCATTATACTATTAAATTTATTGTTTTTAAGTGCTCAGCGTAGCTTTATATATTTTATAAAAAAAACTGAATCAATTGATTTAATAATTAAAACGAATTTAATGAAATATCTAGAATAATAATGGGCATTTTTGATTGTTCAAACGCATCCACGTCGATTCTTCATTTATATTTTACGATACCAAGAAGTATCGATGTGGCTCTGAAATATAGTCGCAACTCACCAAGGCTCTCAATTACTTTAAGCTTGAGCATTTGCACGTTCTAAATTGTTCTTGAAATAGAGCGGATCAGTATTCCGAATACACATTGCTAGCGCAACATTAAGTTTTAACTAATTTTCAGGCAGAATAGTGGAGGTATAAAATCCAAGTTTCCCTGTCCTTTTTGTGAATCATCATCAACATTCAGGTAATTATTGATTCACATCGATGTTAATTTAACGCCAATTACATGCCTCATATGTACCTATGAGATGCGGAAATTTTGAATTTCAGATTGGGTTAATTATATATACTATGCGTGGGAGTCTGTGCATATAATATTTATTATGATATACATTACTAGTAAACGCGCACTAATGAACTTTAGTTCAATTAGTGTTGTATTATTAGCATGAATCTAAAATGTAGTAAGCTAGTGATTCTCGGATAGAAATAGACCGGCTGTTTAAATCGATCGGTTGTGACTTTGATATTACTAAACAGTTTAGTTCATCGCAAATAGCCATTTTAAGAACTGTTTTGTAATCTTTCTGTGCCATAAAATAAATAAAAAACTTTAGTGCTGAACTCGAAGGGTATTGAAGTACTTGCTGCGAATGAAAAGGGTAGACGAGAACGTAAGAGGATCAATACTTGATTTAAGTTCTTCGCGTTTTACAACTGTATCTGAATAATGTGATAAGGAAGCCTAGATTGTTTGAATATATATCACTAACGCTTTCGGAAAACATCTTGAAATAAGAAAGAAATTTAATCTTTATTTTTAGCAATCAAAACTAATTATTCATCGTTGAAATATATAGCTCAAATTAAGTAAAAGGCATGATTGAAACAAATTATTAAAACAACTCACTATTAGGGTTGAAAAAAGCCATGTCTCATTCTTCGTTTGTATCGTACTCACCTAAAACAAAATAAAAACATAAAAATTATTGAATGTTCGTTCAAATTCTTATATATAATATTATTAAGTTCAAAAATACTAGTGCAGTCTCAAAGTAAAAATCAAAACCATCAATCGCGCTCTAAAATAAAGCTCGAGTTGTCACCAAGAGAATCTTATATCATCAATCATTTTAAATGTCAAAATCATCAACTCGACATGAGCCATGAGTTCTTATACGCAAGATAAATTTTTCATCCTAAAATCGTCAAGTTTCCCTAATCCTAAATAAATAAAAAAGTTAAGTAGATGTCATAAAGCACGGCATTATCGGAGTATGAAAATGCTTTTCATTTTTCGAAGGTACAGAGGCAGGGGTTGTGGGAGCTCGTGCAGTACCCGCGGCAGCGAGATTGGCGCGCGGATGAATATAGACAGAAATATTCCGGCAGAATGGACAGATATCGCGCGGCACAATGCGCGCAAGGGGTGGAGAGCGAGAGAGAGAGAGAGTTGCGCCAAAGATGGAAAGCGAGGAAGGAAGGAGGCGAGGAATTCGCCGCAGGCCTGTAGAGTCTAACCTGACCTCGAACTCGCGCGCTGTTGGCATGTGTGCGTGTGTATGTGTGTGTCTGTGTGCCAGGTATATGTGTATGTGCATTCGACAGACTTGCTCCAAGTGGTGTTCGAACTAACGCGAAAAAGACTTTCGATGGTTAAACTGTTGGTTTCGTGTAGAGGTGTTGAATTGATCGGCGATTTATTGGATGATGCAAAGTTATGAAAATAAAGTTTGAAGCTTAGTGTGTTCTATACGGATTGTTTGTGTTATGAATGAACAGATTGTGTGATTTAACGAATAGGGAAAATCATAAATTTCGAGTTTGAGACCGATAACCTGAATGGGCACAATTCTGAAATATTTCGTTATTAATTGCACATGAAAATTTAATGCGTTCCGATTTTATGTCTATAAATTGCAGTTAGATTTCAACATCGCTCTAAAGCGGCATAAAATCGATAAGCTTAAATTAGTGCGTTTAATAAACCTAAAATATTGAACACTCATGTTCCTTTATTGAAAATTTATCATTAATATTACGATTCCAGAAAGAAAAAAAAAACATTGCCGACTACCAAGATGCGCGCAAAATAGTCAAAATTTTTTCTCGTATGATGTATACATTGGCTTCGTCTGCTTAAACTATATGCGACGTATTGCTATATTTGCATGGAGACGAGTGCTAATTACCTGAGACAAGTCGACGAGCTGACAGAGGGACAGAAGAAGAAGAAGCCTTGCGTAAACGTATAACACAGTTTGTGTAAAACGCACTGAATTCTACGCAGTATTCTCTAATTGATAAGTTGCTACGTGCTTCGAATATCAATGCATATAGCAGTATTACGTAGGTATTATATTATGTGACTAACAATAAGAGGCTGCTACTGACGAATTGAAATTCCATGTATGTATAAGCTGGGCTCGTTTGCAAGTACCGTTATATTGTTTGTATTTTATATTTAAATTTTATTCCAACTCCTGTTTTTCAAGACATTATTCATTTATTGGTTTTCATCTATATTTTCTTTGTAAGACTACCTTTAGTGAGGAAAAATGAGCTGGTGAGTTGGTTGTGCAGTGTTTTTCTATGTGTACAAAATTACTTAAGAGAATTATTTAATTTAGCAAAAATATAAAAAGATAAAATTGTTTTCTGGAAAGTCTTTGGCAATAAATCGTGTCAAGAATAATAAATAAGTATAGCGATAAAAATAGACTGTATTATATACAGTATTCTGTTTTTATCAAATTATTAAATTTTAATGGAATTCTGTGGAGAATTATCATCACTAATCATTTGGGTGTATACATACTGACGAAGTGATAAGGATCACGTGTTGTAGCAGTATTTGCATAAGATAATCCGTTTTCAAATACTGCTTGTTTAATTATGTTGCAGATAATATTTTGCTGTCTCAAAGCTTTATCATGTTTTTTGAAAAAGATTAAGTTTAAATGAAATATATTCTGCGTATAAAAGTATATTTGAAAAAAAAATCCATTTATTGCGGAAGCGAGAACGAATATAGGTTCTGTCAGAGAGAGTTATTGAAGTTCATTGAATTTGAAAATTGGAAAACAAATACTTTTCAATATAAATATTGATAAAAGAATACGCTTTTATTTTTCATAAACTCTCTACTTTCATTTAACCGGTACGAAAAAGCGTGTTGGTCAGAACAGTCCAGTAATCAAAAAATTAAACTCGTTCAGTTATATACACACGATCGTTATTCATAGAATTTATTTATAGAGCATTAACTCCGGAAAATACGTTATAGGATTGTGAGCTTTAAGGAGTCATCATGGTCGTCCGCAAGCCCCCTGGACATCCTTTTAACTCCGATCCATTGTGCGCGCGCACGGGATATAGTTGCGCGTTATATAGACGAGTTTGTGCTGAGCCAAATCAACCAGCCCTAAGGGGGCTGTCGGCTTATACGCTAGCTCTCTAGGTACTAACCGCGAGACCATATATACAGATATACAGCCGCGATAGGCGAGCAGTTTCGTCCGGCTGGGCGTCGATTGGTTATCGATGAAATTTTTGCACGCAGAGCTTTAACGAGGATTCCCGGATTGAATGTAAGTTTTCTTTCGTTAGCTGGGATAATGGAATTTCCAAGCTCAATGTTGGCCTTACGTCGTTCATTTTTTAATTATCTTATTATTTTCAGAACATCAAGCTCTTTTGCGTAAATATTTCGTTCACTAGCTGCAGTTTCACCAGAAATCGATTAAATTACAATCTGGTCTTGGCAGTTACTATCAAGTCGATTAATCGTCTGAAACATTACTTGCAGTCTTGATAGTTTAATGGAAACTTGTTGTTTATTAGCCGATTGTTAAGAATACGCAAAGAGAGCATTTGTATTATTAAAGAGAAGAGCCTTTGTCTCGTTTTATTTTCTTAAGATCTTAAAAAAGTAATCATTGTACAGAAGTCTTTAAGAAGCGCACGAGTTGAATTGCTCGAGTCGAAAAACTTAATTAAGAGCATAAATATAAAGTAACGCATCTGTGCAACGGGCCAATGTTTTCATTAAAATGTACCGCAGTTTGATTTTCGTTGCACTGTGTAACCGGTGAAAGTTAACCACTACTGGCTCGTTCGTTTGTATCGATGAGTAGCTGTGTCCACATTGCACACGTATATATAGTATGGCTGCGTGAATGTTCTCGATGGATGCATTGCCGTGTAAATACAAATCAGCTCGATCGTGAGATAGTTAGTTGGATTACAATCAAATAGCCAATAATCACGGTAAATTTTCTACAACCGTTGATAGTTGTAGTCGCTTTATTATAAATTTAATGCAATTCATATTATTCGAAATTATAATTGCAAAGTAAAGTGACAGATAGAATATAACCAAAAACAATTCAAGTTGTTTGATAAAACGATAAAAAATAATAAATAGATGTATATCAGACTCATTTCGTTTATCGGTTAATTTATAGTATTACTTTGCAGTATTATTGTCCTTTCAATGTTTCATTATCAGTGCATTTCGTACGTTTGAGCTCGTTGCTACATAGATTAAATTTTTTTAAATGGGAGCGAGCTTTAATTCGAATATACGTTGAAACGAGGTTAACTGCAATAATAACAAAAAAGATAAAAATATAAGGTAAAATATTTTGCTCGCAAAATAGTAATATCGTACAATATTATTTTTGCTTTCTCAGTTTTATTTTTCAGGAAAATTTCATTTGCGCAAGAATATTATAGCTAATGTAAAAAGCCAAGAACTTTTTTTTTGATAAATTTAGTAGTCCTGAAAAAAATGTTCTAACGTAATAAATCTACGGAATAGAAAGTTGAATAGAATTGACGAACAAATTGTTATCTAAAAAATTCGGAGTTAAGCATTTTTTTAATGCAGTTCTCCACGCACTTCTTGCTTGGTTTTTATTTCGATGTAGCAATGTAATAAATTATTGTTTTTTGCCACCAGCTCTTTTTGTAAAAAAAGTTTTTATTAACACTAATTAGAAATAGCCCTTATCCTGCCAGTCAATAAACTATTTTGTTATGTCATGAGCGTGAGCAATAATAGAGTCTGTATTACTAACATTGGAGGAGTGGAGAAAATCAATACTGAGCACAAAAAGCTCCACTGCTACACTTGCCCTCCCTCTCGCTCTTCCTCTTTATCTCATCTTTCTCTTTATGCTTGGACTTTTTTTTCATTTTCTGGGCTTCTTCAGTTCAGCACTATTTCTGTGTATATTCCACACATAACGAATGAAATTAGAACATCCGGTTTAACTTTAACTCGAATATTTCCATTTTCATTTCGAACAACACGAATCTCTCGGGGAAATACGATAACGCAAATAATTTCTGTATTGAGCTAATAAAATCCGTTTATAAACTATAGAGAAAGCTATTCGTAGAATTAGTATTATCAATAACAAACGTTGAAGATGCCAAAAACTCGCTTTAGCACACCCGTATCATATACAGCGTAATAAATCTAAAATCAATGTAACGCCTTGATGTATTCCCGTATATGAGGGTATGGCTTTGAAATTAAAGAACAAAAAGGAGCAGCAGAAGCGACAAATGACGCAAACTTTTGCTCCCCCGCACGTGGGCCGTCAATCTATTTTCGCTCGAAGCCTGGCTCCACTGGAGTGCACGAATTCCCTTTCTCTCTTTCAGTACTCGACATAATCACTGGTACTGCACAAAACACTTTCCTATCACTCTCATATTATCAACTGCAGTTTTACCATTAAATTTGGTTCATTAAATTTCTTAATAACACGCATTGAAATATATAGAAAATACGAGTCTTACCTCTCAACGACAGATAAACCTTTCACGGTGATAAGAAATTCGAAATCAAATACGAAGTATTAAAACTAAATACTCTCATGATTTGATAAGCGTATACAGGAGTTCATGCACGCGCAATGCACAAACTCCGCGTTAGCCATTGCGCGGTATATATACATATACAACAGTGCAGAGGCTACATCAGCGATCGCGTTGCAACTCTCTGTCGACGAGGCATGCGCGACATGGAGCGATTGTCATCAGAAATGACGGCGTCGCGACGTCATTACCTCCGAGCCCCTCTCGTATATAATAGCCTGCAGCAGTCGTCTTTCGGTCCTAACATGCGCGACGCAGACCAATAACATTACGGACAGAAACGCCACGGTGTCCGCAGGTGTAGGATCATCGCTCGCTTCTCCGGTTACTCAGCCGTGCATGTCGACGAATATATAGGTGCTCGCGTTTTATAATTGATTTTTGCCTGAATGTTCAGTATACACATTTATTTACTTCGTTATTATTATAATTTTCACAACAAACAAGGACGTGCCCGATGCTGCACGCAAATTTATTAATAAACACAGCTGCAGCGTCGTTATTAATTTCCAGTGAAAAATACATAAAACAATAAACTGTAGCGGAAGACAATAAAGGTGCTCGCAGGTCGTTGTAATAGAATAGGCAACAAAGAGAGTTGGAGCAAAAAGCAAATACGAAAGAGAAAATAGATGGATCGAACGTATTGCCAGACTCGCACGGCCGCAAACATTAATACGTCGCTCCCCCGTGCGCGCGTGTATATTAAGCTCGCGCCGGCTGCGTGATGATAACTCGTGCGCGGCGCGACGACGCGCTGCGAATATGTGTACTATAGTCAATAATATAATTATCGATAGCCTCGCCGAAATTACGAGGTTGGAGGGGACTACTGGCAGCCTATACACACGAATGTGTACACTATACACCATATACATGCTATATGAGAGTGCAAGCCACCCCCTGGTATGGAGCTTGACCGCGTAAATATCATGGAATGCCCGATTTTGTACGTACAATGTACTGCCCGACAAACGCTCGTCATTCTGCAAATGCAGCCCGAAAGCTTGGCTTGGCTTGATTTCATTACGTCGTTTTCGAGAATATTACATTTTTTCGCTAAGTTGCGATGGTTTTTCATCGTCGGGATTTGCATGTGCACTGGATGTGCAAAGTATCTGATTCGAATGATTTGAATTTTGCATTGTGTAACGTGGACTTTTTAAAAAATAAGCTCGATTTAACCTCTATAGACCAGTGTTCAGAGGTTAAATCAAATATTTCGCACGTCGACTGTAATCATATGAGGTATAAAAAAAATTTAATTTAACCTTCTTTTAATATTTGTTCAAGTTAAAAAAGTGCGTGTAATATTTATAGAATGTTCAATCTTCAATACTCGCTTCATCTAATGACAAGAATTTCGATACTAACGGAATTAAATTGAATCGAATTGGCCGACTTAAGTAATTAAGGTGTTGATTAAGTTCGATATATTACGTTCATTCTTACAAATAATTGATCAGAATATGTCGATAATGATGCTGCATATTGGAAGCCATAATCTTATTTTTCAAGCAGATATATTATATTTGAAATAAAAAATGTAATAAAAATGTATATTGATAAAAAACAACAAAAATATAAAAAAAATTAATGGGATAAATCTGGGTGTTGCTATACGATGTGTATCCACGTTAAGTGAAGCGTAATATTAAGAAAATTTAATGAAATATAGTTTAAGTGACGCAACTAATTTCCATCTTTGTTGATGTACAAAACGAACGCTATACGAATGGAACAAAGACATGAGTAATCACACTGTAAGCCAGCGAAGATAAATCATTATTTTAGCTCACGTCATTATTTCTCTTATTCAAATATCGAATAACACAAAAAAAAGATATAACTTATACTTTGTACCTCGCGAATTAATTTTTTACCGTTTCGAATGTGAGAATAATTTTTTACAACTTGAATTATTTATGAAATAATGTATCATTCTGTACATTATATGCTGCTTTATCATTAAAATAATTTTTGAATTACGTTAAAATACGTTCCAATTTCATCACAAGATATATACTGATAATTATAACTTTAGACATTTCACATGTGTACCAACTGTATAAGGTACCGGAGAATAATTTGCGAATTCAGATAAAATCATGAATTAAACTTTTAACAATATGAATAAGAATATGTATATAAGACTACAAATTTCCATAATTTCAAAACTTATTTATTTATTTCTATTATTAACTTTATTATTAACGTATTACGAAATGATTTAATATTAATACGGAATAATATCTTCAAAAACTAATATGAATTTCTCTAGCATAAAAGATGAAGCATTATTCGTTTGAAATCTAAATTTTACGTAATTTACTGACCTCGTTCACAGCATACGGAATGTAAGTTTCTTTTTACTCGGCAAAATAGGTAGTCAGAAATGCATACAAATTTGTTCGGATCTTTTTCTTCATCTTTTCATTTAATTTTGTAACGTCAAAGATAACGGCGGAGTAATAAAGCAAGTTGAGTATTCGCATTCATGTCTATTTCATTTTTAATATTAGTAAAATGAATTTTTGAATAAAATTAAAAAATAAAATATGCGAATATAATATAAAAGAATTTTTTAAATAGTTTACCAAAGATGACATTTTATTTATATTCCATAAAACGTTGTAAGCAGTATAAGTAACGTGAAATTGCAGGTTTCTCGTACGATGATGAACAAGCTAAAATTGTGACGCAATTCCTTGGAACGTGAGTGAGCAATGTCATATTTAAATCGTCCAAATGGTTTGCTGTAAGGTCAGTTCCAGTTGTACAAGAGACAACTATATAGCTATACATATAGTCCATGCGCAAAAAAAGAAACGTACAACTTGTGTTTCATACATTTCTGACACACGTGCCTTTTAACACAAATCAAAATTTAGAACAGCTTGCACAGGCCATATAAATCTGTATTATTGCAAAGTAAATTTTATAACGGATGAATCCCCTATATTGGGTAAAAATATATGAGCAGCAACGAATTTTTACATAAATATTTACATGAAAATGTATGATAGAGTACGTTTACTGTACAACAGTAATATAATACCTAAATTAAAAGCAAATTACAAGCTCAGGCCGTTCTTATATCTCGAAATAAAAGCGTTACCATTATTCTGTGTGGAGCGATTTTATGCTCGTTTCATTTCGCACTCACGTCTGTTCATTTCGGAGGGTATACGACGAACGAATGCGTCGACCGCGTGGGCGTCTATACATACTTTCTTTCCGCTATTATCTCCCGCGTCGCCTTGTCTCATCTCTCTCTTTCACTCCCCAGCCGGTTTGTCGCTTTGTTACGAAACGTCAGAGAGCAGCACATCAAGCGCTCGCAGCTTGTTTGCATCGTGATTTGCACCTCTTGTCGATGTATTCGCACGAGCATTGACCTTCACGTGTATTATAACTTGTTTTTCCAAGGCATTTATGTTTGATCATTTGTCGTTGAAACATATATTCTGTATTATCTTTTCTGCTATTAGTCTACTATAATTCAATAATAAAATTGTATTTTGAAAATTGATGTAAAAAGTAATTTGTTCAATATATCCCTCCGCTTTACATTAAATATTTCATATTGTATTTTTGGATTACATTTCATGAGTATACAATCTCTTCTACTTCAAACGAAGAGTTATTTTTGAAAGCGCACCCAATTTAAAACGAGTTAGGGTATTTCCTGCTTAGCGATTTAGCCATTAAAATTGCTAAAAATTAAAAATAAAAATTAATCCAACTTTCAAAAATTCATAAGAAATATGCGTAACAATAATGAAGTGATTTTAAAAGTGAAATCGTGTGAAAAATCAAAGTGCAAATAGCTCAAAATATATAGACGCGTATGCAGATATCGATCTACTCAGTCGCTATCTGCTGGCTATATATATGATAAAATACAACGGCTAAGGCGTCGTTACCGAGCGCCGGCTTAATTAAGTTAATGCCCGCTGATTAATATGCCTGTGTGATCGCACACCTAACCAAGCTTATACATTCGAGTATAACACTGCATATCGCGTGAAATTCCTAATTGTTGCCACGTGATTTTCATCCCGCCTCTCACTGTTCTTTTAACAATGTGAATTTATATTATTTATAAATTAATGCAAACAAAACGCCAGTTAAAGATATGTTTTATTTAATATACAAATACTATAACAGCACGGCAAAAAAGTCCTTGAATATTTCAGAAACAAAAACTCAGGCAATTACTTTCAAATTCAAGTGGACTGTGTTGCGTGTGTTATAGCGTTGACGCTAATTAAAAACAAAGAATTTCAATTATTTTCAATACGCACTCGTTCGCGCCCACACGCGTGCAAGCAACTCGAAACTTTCGCGTACGATTTCACTAGGTTCCAGTTACCAGCTGTAGGCAAATCACCGACGCGAGGCAAAACTGTGCAGCGCCTTCACGCGATAATAGCTCGACGAGTTACTTTTTTTCTAACTGACTCTGCGTGAATTGGCGATTTTTGCTGTTACACAGCGTAAATCCGGTGACACGGTCTTTAATATTTTTTTTCAGTACAACCACTAAGTAGTATTTATGGAAAGTTGGTAAAACTTATTAGATACTCAACGACTAACATACGAATCAGAAAAAGTTGCAAAAGTTTATTCTTATAGTTTTTATATAAATTATGCGTGAACCAGATATACTACTACTATCCCAAGATAGTAACACGGCTATTGATATTAAGTACGCTCGGAATGTTCCTATTCGAACGGGTTGCGTTTAGCTTCGAACTTAAAAGAGATGCAATTGACTTTTATTGCAACTTATCTTTGGTCGTGCTAAATCCGTTGAGACTGAATTGGAGCACTGTGTGGACGACGAAACCGAGAGCGTTTTATAAGTTTTCATATAATAATTGTTTTTTAGCGCTAGTTCTGCAAAAAATAAAATTACTTTCTTTGAAAGATTGCAATTTTTGTCTGCGCGAAGAAAAGGAAGTAAATTCCATTTTCGTTAACGAAAGCAATAAGTTTTGTTTTGTACTTTGTATTCAAATGTCAGCAACTACTTTGCCAAGTTACTTCCCAAGACAGTCACTTTTGAACTAAAAATTTTCGCATGTAGGAAGCAGCAGTAGCATATTTATGTATGTATTCCTTTTCCCGTAAAACAGATATAAGTTGAGATATTCACTTTCGTTTGACTTTCTAAATTTTCTTATGTTTGAGGAGTTCTAATAGGGTTTAAAAACATTTCGCAAGCGTCGCATTTCACTTTCTTCGAATGAATACGATAATGAAATTTGCTCCTTCTGAAATGATATTATCATTCATCGTTTGAGTTCGTTTCAATGCTACAAGGTAGAATCATTCATCACCTTTGCAAAGAGTACAAGTTAAATAGTAAGATGAAAAAAAGTTTCCATCCAGCGAGACAAATAGAAATAAAACGCAGCGTGAATTCCCGAAAGAAAATAAAGATTCTATTCATCTTAAAAATCCAATACGAAGCCTGGACATATAATAATCCTCCTACGAAACGGATCAGTTAGCCCTTGCCCGCATAAATCAAGGGGGAGAACGAGCGAGAAAGGGGAAGCACGGCCTCGCTCTTGCTTCAAATTATCCAAAGGTATCTTATGAACCAGATACACAGAGCTGTTCGAGTGAAAATCTTCCTTCTGCCCTGCATCAAAGGAGAAGAAAAAATCAAGAAAAAAAAGACGTTCACACAGTTTAAAACGTAACGAAGGTATACACGTAGATTATTGGGAATGATGAAAAAATAAAAGAAGAGGCACAGAGAGAGAGAGAGAGCGTAGAGTATTATCGCTTGGAAGTCTCGGTGCGTGAGCCGCAAGCGAACGAACACGTGCACGATAAATACGTCCCGATAGGAATACAGAATATACAATGTTGCAATACACGCGTCGACAGCTGAAGACCTTGCAGCTCGCTCTCGCGTATATACGTTCTTCTCTCGTCATACAGGCGCGAGAGAAACGGTGTATACCGGGAGAATACGATGAAAAATTTGTTACGCTCTAACTGGAACAAATGCGAGAGTTGGCAATCTGTGAAATAGTTGTGCTCTCAACCGAGCTTCCATTCGGGGATTGATTGAAATTTATTATACGCTTTCAACGTGCGTATACATAGATGACTTGGCGAATGAAATATTGTTTTGTTTTTGGATTGAAAATTGGTAAAACATTTTTCACAATCGTTCTAGATTTACAATTTTTTTGTCTTCCGTAGCCGAGTTTTCGATATTTCAAAAATATGTAAAAATAGTATACTGCAGGTCGTTGTGTAAATATATCCAGGCTGTTTTGAATATACGCATTTTTCATTATTATAAAACAATGATAGTGAGGGTTTCACTTGAAAGAACAAAGGAAGAGACTTTTTTTATTTGTGTTTACACGGGCTAGAAGAGAAAATATCAGTCAATGAGGAAAAGTTAATAAAGATTTATAAACAGGTACGAGATACGAGTATACAAGATCATCGATTAAATAAGCAGTTATATTCTAAATTGCCCGTGTTCATTAGATTACAAAAAAATGAACGTTTGCATAATATTTGTGTAAAGCGTGTAGAGATTGAAAGCGTATAAGACTAATATTTTCTCGAGTCGATGCTCGAGAATGGACAAAAAGACATCGGGGAAGGAAAAAAAATGCGTGGCCGCGTGCGTGCTTGGCCGTAAAAAAAAGAACGAGCTAACGTGCAGAGCGAGAGGGGGAAAGGAGACGCCATTGAAACCGGCAGATGGCCATTGAAATGGAGAAAAGCGTTTAAAGCCTCGCGACTGGTTTATGCTGCCCTCGCTACTTCGTTGTCCTCCGTAATTTTCTTGCCGACCTCTATCTCCGTCTTTCTCTCTCTCTTTCTCTCCCCATCTCTATCGTCGTCGTCTCTTGCTCTTTCGTTTTCTCTCTCTCTCTCTGTCTCGTTGCTCACCGCGAGTCCGCTTCTTTTTCTGGCTCTCTCGGTTTTTCTTACGATCTATTTCTGCCCGCCTTTTTTTCATCCATCTATCGCGCGAGCGCACGGGACCGGCAGTAATTTATTTTTATTTACTAGCCCGTACTCTTGCCAATTCTTCCTCTTTTTCGGTTCGTTTGCAATATATTTATTCTTTCTCACAAATTGACAAATTTTTTCGTTTATTTGTCTCTTACGTGCTGATCAAACTTTTGCGCATACGTTGCAAGCGAGTATTAAGAATTTTTTTTAACAATAAAAATTAAAAATTATTCGAATAAATTCTGACGTTTATTGTGTATATGTATTATGTAAGAATGGGAAACTAAATTGTTGTATTATTTTGAATTGATTATTGTTACACGTATTATTTACTTTATCTTTGATGACTCATTTTTCTGAAGGCCTTTTTATCCGTTACTTCTTTTATCATTTTCACGCGAAGTTGTTAAACGTGTTTACGCTAATATATAATAAAGCTTTACACTCACTGCAAAGTAAGAATATTATTTCAAAGTTTAGCTTTTAAAAATCGTCAAATGAAAATTGGAAGCATAGATGTAACTCATACATATATTCAATACTAATATAACCAGTAGGAAAAAAAAGAATAATTTGAATGCGCTAATACCATGAAAATGAAATTTTGCCAAAAATCAAGAATCTCCCTTGAACAATTAGGTCCATACGTCGACTGTACTTGAACCGCGCTTATACATCGTAATTTTATCGTAAAATATGATAATGACGCAGAGTATGATAAATTAAAGCAAAAACCACAATTACCATGGGAACAAGCGTGAAATACGATAAAGCATGAAAGCAAAACGTGCTGAGCTCGCAGGTATCTATACAGACGTACAATCGTGTATTCACACCGACGCAATGTGCAAATAAAGCAGAGTATTGCATGAAAACAAAAAAGGTATAAAGCCAACCTTTTCCTGTTACTATACGAAGTTTCCTGTTATTGTACGTTATTGCATTTTTATTCTATCATATTTTTATGAAATTAATACAAAAATATGTTTACTTTGATGATTTAACGAAAAATACATTCCATTGAAAATAAAATAACAAGCGAAAGCTCTGTGAAAGAAAAATATAGATTTAAATTCTTGACGTAGAATATAAGCTATGTCATCAGTGAGAAAATATTCATGTCTGGAATTTCTACGTACGTATACGGTGGTATAAATAGCATTGCATGCACAAGGAAATTATGTATTCACGGTAGAATGAGCATGAGGAGCGTTCGAGTCTAATCTCGAAATTGCAATTATTCAACAATACATACTGAAAAATCTCACGAGTCTATCCGTGATGCCATTGTAATTGTTACAGCGATACAACGATGAATCTTTCGCTTGTTATTACTACTGGGATTTGATTTTCCTGGGGGGCTTGTACTAAAATTAAATTATAAACGGCTTTCTCTGAATTTCCATGCCATATTTCGTCTATTCGAGACGAAATTGAATGTATATATGGAAAGTAGAATAATATTGAAATAGCATATGACTTTACAATCTTCATACATGTACTTCGTTATGTTCACGAGTAATCTTATCTTCACGTGATTCTTTTATTTTCAACATACCGATAATGGCATTGTGCATGAAGTAGATTAAAATAATTTCTTTTCATACGTAAGTTTATCGTAAATTCACATTTCAAATATCAAAACATGCTTGAATTTTAAACTGACTACTTATCGCGAATGTCGAATCAATAAACGAAAGAGATTGCTTTAATTAGTATTCGCGTATATTTCTTTTTCACTCAGCGACACCATAAACTTTCTTGTTTTCAGAACTATAGATAAGAATAAAATATTGTACTATCACCGTTTCCACAGAGATATATATTTTCGAATAAAAAAAAGTAATTCAATCCGAGCAACTGAACGCGAAGAAAAAAAATAGGATACACACGACATAATAACTCGATTGCGCGGAGAAAATTTATTATCCGCGCGAGTAAAGACCTTCGGGAAACAAAGTGAAGGTTCAATTTTGTCGGCTCTCTTTCGCTTTCTCATCGACATCGATTCCGTATCGCGAAGAAGTGATTGTCAAAGGAATCGCGCTCTATTACACAGAGGGCGCTTTCCATCGCCTCTCGCACCCACATCCTCGCACGCTCTCTCATCTCACACGGCTCTCACACCCACATACACAATCAAGGCTCGAAGGCCTTAAATTCCGTCGGCCATTAGCGTCACGTATCACGAATTTCGTGATTTATACATCTCGTTGTGTGCTTACGTGGGCGTGTGTGTGTGTACGTGTATACAGGCGGTACACATGCAGGGGGCCTGGAACAATGAGATTCCGTCAATTTGGTGGAATAACGCCAAGATCGGTGCACATATCGAGCCAGAATATATATACACACATTGACCCACGTCTCTCTGTAGGTATACATGCGCGCGCACGTGTGTGTGCGTGTATGTGTGCGCAGCCTATAAGCTGTTTCGATTTATCGCCAGGACTCATCATTTACCCCCTTTCACCCTCTCGTGCGCTCTCAGGAGCTTGAAGGGGGTGGCATATATCGGACGACTTGGCTGTCCGTAGATTTTAATCAGACTGCTCGAAATTAACCGAACTACGGATAATATCTAGATTTTGAGCTAAGACAAGGCTTTTGTTTTCTTTACACGGTCATCCATCTGTGCAAATATACAATAACGCATAATGAGCCAGCTGCGGAGACTCGATATTTTTTGTCACCACGATGAAGAGAGAATATTTTTAAATTCTACTCAGTCGATGGTAGTCAATATAGGTATTGATTATCTAACTAAATGTAATTTGATTGCATCAGTTATTAATATACCGACGCTTGACTGGTTATACTGCATTGTAGGGCATACGATTTCTAGTGGTTAAAATTATAATTTTAATACATAATACGCTTTTCCTGATTGAACTTACGTCCTGATTTCGATCAACAATCGACTGTTTGCATTAGAAAACATACCTGAAACAAAAAAAATATCAATATTATTAGATACGACTCACAAAATCATAGTAAAATCTCGTATATAATTTAATATTTATACAATTATTATATAAACAATATAAACCAATAAAATGACAATCCTATAAATTATCCAAATTAATTAATTGCATTTAAAATTTTAATCTAACATGTAAAAATGCATTTTTGCTTGGGTTATATACTAGCGATTAAAGAACACGATTAGCTACAGAGGTCCCCTTTGGCGAGTATATAACCCTTTTGATGACGCTCACGCTGAGCAGCCTATAATGAAATTTAACGGTCCGATCGTCCTCCAGGTGACTCCGGATCCCCAAATATTCTACCCCTTTATACAAAAGAGTGAGACTAAAAAAACTTTCAGTTTTATTACATGTAAACTTTATTACAGCGTCATTTATTTTTTATGTCTTTCTATACAGACAATCGTTAATTATTATGATGAACTATAAATGCTTCATAACAGGGACACAAACATGATGTCATCATGTTCTACTATTACATAAAATACAGTGTTATATCAAGCCTGTATTGATAAGTAGCTATCGCCATCGAGATCGCTATAAATGTATCTGATATATTGATATTTAAATTTGATTGAAACTAAAATTTATAGAAATATATTTTTTATATAAAATAATTTGTTTATTCTTGATTATTAACCACGATTATATACACAACAGTGACAAATTTTAATTTAAAAGTACAGTGATTTTTGTTAAAAAATATACATCTGATAAATTCAGAACAAATTCAATTTTTGACGAATTTACAAGCATTGAATTAAAATAAAATATTATTAGTAAAAGACGATTGCAGAAGCAATGTCCGTTTATAAATGTAAGCCACCGACAAATAACATAACTGCGCGTGTTCATGACACATTTCATTATTTGCCTTTGTACGAATACACCAACACACTTAACACGCACACGTTCACGCTCGATGAATACGAGCGCAAATCCCCCACGCGTGTTAGTGCATCCATGAGTAACTTTAGCCGCTATCTGACGCCTTACAAAGTTGAAGTTGAAATTGAAATTGTGAAATACGCTTTCACAAATACGAGATTTACATCTTATCAACTGAAGCATTCATTTGCATTCGAATATAAAACAAAATGATGAGTTTGCATGTAATATAACGTAAATACATTGTCCAAGCTTTTAATTTGTACTTTCATTTTATTTATTATATCCGTTACCCACGTTACGACAGTTTACTGCGCAAAACAAAATTAATTTGTATGAAAGTTAAAAAACCATAAAGCATAAAATCAATTAAAACGTTGAAAAATACCAACTAATTATAAAACTTTGCCTTTTCACTAAAAAAAAAAAAATTGTAGATATTTTCGAAAGCTAACAACAGCTAGATAACGATTTTCTTTCAAAAAAAAAACCTTCAAGGAAATAAAATTTATTTGGTTTTTGAAGATTCACGTGAATGCTAGCTCAAATAGTGCTTGGAAAACGCGTTAGTTAAAATTGTATCGGAAAAAATCCTATCTTAGACTGCTAGCTCAGGTCTTTGAAAAATAAACAGCTCAATTTCAAATTATCCTTTCAATTAATTAATATAATAAACTTTAAAATTTGATTCAACATTTTTTTTTCTTTTTAATCGAATATGTTATACTGTTATAAATAAAAAAAGTTATTCAATCGAAGATATCCTTGATGGAATAAAAAAAAAATTATGAGCAGTAGGCTCTTGTATATTACGACATGTTTATTACTCGACGATTTCTTTTCAATCGCAAATCGTAAAATAATGAACAAGCATGCCATTACCCTTATATAAAAATTTATTGTTATTGATGCTAAAAATTACCCAATTTTACTCATAATCAATAATAATATGTCTCCGCCCTAATCTTTTTTACTTCTTGCGTGTTATATGATCCACAACGCTTTTTTTCACGTTTTAATACCAACTGATATCTTCAATGCACACTCGCTCAGTTCCACTTAAATCCGCTACGAGCGCGACAGTATACGGTATGCAACACCTGTAAGCGAGAGGGTATGCAAGAGCGCGGAGGGGGCAAATGAGACAGAGAGCGTTCGCGCCTGCGCGAGCATGCGTTTCCGCTTGCCTTTGTTCATTTCCGGGTTGTCGATCGAAAGCGATCGGGCGATGCTGCTACTCTTTGCCTCCTTTGTTTGGTCTCTTTTGCTCTCGGCTCCCCTATAATACTTGAAATAGCATTTCTGTAAATGTGCTTGTGTAAGAAAAACTTAATTGGAAAAGAAAAATAAAGCGCGACGTAACTGCGTATAGATATAATATTGTACTTTATTCTTTAGTTTCTTATAGTTTCTTTGTGCGCTTACGCTTTTAATAAGACACAACAGAAAGGAAGAGTAGTAATTTAAACTTTGCAAAGTACGGGTATTACGCCACGGTGCCAAAAGTGTTACAGGATTGACGTCATGATGAAAACGATCATTTCTGTTGTTTTACATGTTTTATAAAGAGAAAACATGAATATAATAGTGTTTTTTTTTAAAGGATACAGAATACATAATTTTGTTTTAATTATTTCAATCATAAACATCGAAACAAGAGACTACTCTGAAAACTTATCCCAATAACACGGCGCGATGAGGGAAAACGATAAGCGCCCGAGCGCAACACTGCTGTGAGAAAAAAAGGAGATACAGAGCGAGACGGCACGAGAAAGAGGACGAGTCTGTGAAACTTGAAAGAAAGAGAGAGAGAGAGCCAGGTCGAGCCGTTTTACGAGTTTCGACGCCGCGAAAAAAGCAGAGAAGGAGCAGGAGGAGAAGGAGGAGGACGCAGAGGAGAAGGAGGAAGAGTTAGAGGAGGAGAAGCTTCGTCCCGATTGTTAGGTGGAGTGGAGAAGAGAAGCAGCAGAGAACTACGTTATTCGGGACTTTAATACAAGGACTGCAGAAAACGGCAAAGACGAGGAAAAGGAGAAACCGAGTGACTCATAGAGATACAAAAAGGAGGAGAGGACGAGCTCGAGCTAAGGTACACAAAGGGATCGGGCACGAGAGATGGAGTCATATAACGAGGATAAAAGAGGATGAGAAACTGTGGAATGTAAGAGCTTGTAGATTAGTCGATATATTTTAAAATAATTACGAATCTCAAGCTGCTTTCAAAAATGTTTACTCTTTTCAGTTTGTTGAGTTTTTTACGTTTGATGTATAGAGAATCGTCCTGGAATGATTTGTGATTGTTGAATAATTTCAACAGTTTATTGGAATAATCGTATCAAGGTAGTTTTCATTCTTGCGACGATTGTCTTTGTTTTGTTGGCTTCAATAAAATCCACAAAACTCGGTAAAATAAATTAATAAGACCCTAGTAGAAAATACGTCTTAATTTGAATGCTGAAGACAATCAAAAGCAAGCAGAGTTATGGCAAGAAGATTGTTAAATTAATGAATCTCGTTTCGTACGGCTGTTTCATAAGCTGCTCGTTTCATAAGCTGTTTGGAAAACTAATCAAAATTTTTTTCATAGAGACTTTTTTAAAAGTGTTAAGTAATAAAAAAATGCGTTAAGTGCAAATCAAGCGAAAGAATAAAATAAATTTAACAGAGTTAGAAGAGGCGGAAAAAGAGTAAATGAGGAAAACTATTTTATGAGGTACAACGAATTTCCGGAATCCCCCCAGTCCCTCCGCGTCGGCGGCTGAGTCTCGGGAAGTCACGTAGTGCAACACCTACATAATATCGCAAGAGAGGTTATATGCACACATACACACACATACGATAATCTACGTGCGGAACTTTAGCTTTTGCCTTTGCCGGCCCCGAAGAATATTCGTTCGCCCGAGCACTGAAATATTAAGGAGCAGGCCCGCCAAGCTACACACAGCGCCGAGAGGCGACGCTTTAATTATTAGGTGAGTCAACCTAGCGCTGGCTCAGCGAGAACCCGCGTTTCTTGTGCATTAAAGAAGCAAGTGTTTACGATAAATGGCATAGTTTTCGTTCGCCATGAAAATTGATTGGTGCTCTCTTTCATAGTAGCATAGACTGGTCGACTAAGAAGGTAGCTCCAATACCTATATAATATTTGAAAATAACGATGCTACTTTTGAACTAATTTAAATAAAACAGTAAAAAAGAGAAATGAATTAAAAGTACAAATCGCACTTAGAGTAAAGAATTACGGTTTACGAGCTTTTCTTATCGCTGACTATTCTCTTATCGATTGCCTTAGTACATTTACCGTGTGCAGCTTTATATTGGTTTTATTATAGACTCTTGTAGAACATGAAAAATGGGTTAGACGAGCTAAAATACATTGATTACAGTATTAAATTCAAAGATTATTTTCACTTTAAACTTTCTCAGCAGTTTTTTGTTTAGCAAATTGCACTATACTTTAGACTACTAAAATGTTGTAAAAATAGATAAAAATAGTAAGACTATAAAATAATAATAAAATTATATACAAGATATATTAATTATAATATTAGATAACAGAACCATGCACAATTAGATATTTTTTTAACTAAGTTTCTTTAATTAATGATAACTTTACATCAATTTATAATATCTAAAATAAGTATATCCCACAATAAAATTACTTGTTCGCAAATTTCATCAAATTCTCTTCATGTTTAAAATACCGTAGCAAGAGCGAAAATATCGACCGTAGATATTAAACCTTCAATATTATTACACGTTATAAACTATTAAATTGCTTTCGATAAAAAGAGACAATCCAAAAATAATCAATGTAATAAAAGTAATTTTCAACCTGAACAATAATATAATAATAATTAATTCATTCGCTCAATTTTTATACATACTGATTTTTTATTCATTTTGACTATGCATCTCCATTGCCTGCTCACAGTATTACGATCGCGAAATTGCAATCGAGTTGCTCGACGAGAAATATTTGTCATACAAAACGTTATCTACAGTAAGCCACAGTCAGGACAACATTTTAGCCGTCACTATGTTCAAGCTCCGCACTATACCTATATGTAGCGAAGGACGAGCCATGTTGTGCGTTCACGTGTGTATGTGAATACGTGTCCCCGTGTATATGTGTGTATACAGTCTTGTGGTCACGCACGCAGCTGCATACGATCAAAAAGGTTAGAAAGAGATGGTAAGCTTTGTAAACGTTAGTATATCTATACTAGCTCACCTCGTTGAATGTAAAAAAACATCGAAAGCCGGTATATGAAAGACAGAGAGAAAAGACATTCGAAAGTAAAATGAGTCTTACATGGAGCTAACGGAAATTATTATAGTCTTAATGAAATGAATTGTCTAAATTACCATAAAAGCTTAATTATATATCTATACGTATTGGCTTGCATCGCTTTCGGCGATTGCATAATAATCGATTATAGGTATAATGACTTCATTTAATAAAAAAAAGTAAACCAATAACGCATAATAAAAGAAATATGATATGACGTATTTGATAAACATCATCTCGGCTTTAAGTAGGCACATATTTTGCAAATCTTAAAGTACTAGAACCGGTTCTTTATTAAAACTTGTAGTTTCCACAAGCTTAGGAACTTGCTTGATGAAAGTAAAGTAATGTGCTATGTGGTAAAACACAACGTTTAAAGTAAATTATTAAATTATTTATTGTTAAAGTATATTTTTAAAGTAAATTATTTATTGTAAAAATTAACAAAATTTGGAAGAATTTCAAAACATGTTATATGCCAAACATCTCTGAGAATGAGATTTATTTTTATAATAGAATTAAAGTTATAATTGTTTTTATCAGTAATTAATAATCACATCATTCGCGTTTCCAATGTGTCTACTCGAGCACTCATGACTCCATTAGCTTATATCATCATACTTACACGAACAATACATGCACCTCGAATAATCTGCATGAATCATGAATAATTAATGAAGTCGATGGATACCGGTTGTTTTCGTTTACTAAAAAAATAATAATATAAAAGCTGCATTATAAGCAGTAATTTAAAAAACAAAATTGTTCTTCAACTACAATAATATAAATTGCACATGCATCTCATGAAATTTCATTGATTTTTATATACTTCTTCGCCAGTACGATATTAGATATGACTTTTTTCCTTTTCCCTTTGTAAAAAGAAAGTAAGGTACAGAATCGGTTTCTTTATGTGCGGTAAAACGCGAGGTTGTACGTTCGCGTGAAGCCTCGGCATTTTTTTTATTTTTTTTTTTTAGAGAACTTCACGTTCACCGTTGCCGTCGCGAGTACAATAAATACAATCAACGTAAAAGTGAACGCAAAGAGCCGCGAACGCCGGGAATTGTCATTCGTCTTGCTGAAATGACGAGTTGCGAACGTAACCTCGATTTTTTTATAGTTACTTTTAAATTGCTCCCTTGCACAATTGAATTTTAACTATTCACGGCATGCAGTATGTGTACTTATTCAATCATCAGCTTTATTCTGTTAAAAAATGTAGTTTATATCATTGTCACAGTTCGTTAGGAGAATTTGTTGTATGCTGCAAGATTAGAATTAGAAAAATAAAATGTATAACGATGCAAGACAAGTTATTATAGAGCAAATAAAACACTTGTGCGGCGGAAGAAAATTTAAATTCGGTGCAAAACACCAATTCTCTGAAACGTTCGTCGCGACAGGCTGCGACAATTGCAATTGTGAATGATTATGCGCGACTACATTAGTATAGTTGTATCTTCAGCTAGAAAGACGTTCGTCACAATGTTCTCGACGATCTCGACTGACGCATCGGCTGCGCACAGACTGTGTATCTCGCGTCCGGCAATTCTATCGTAATTACGGAGGAAGTGAAGGTGTACATGTGTATATATACACGAAGTAAGGAGGGTTGACGTTCCTGGAATTTACGCGTAAGCAAGCGTATATCTCTGTGTCTGCTGTGTGTATAGTTCGACTAGAATTTCAGATGAGTTTATAGAAAGCAAGTTTAATTCACTTATTATGAAAAATAATACATATCTAAAATTTCCATATTATTTAAACTCAAAAGTTGTTATATGTTACACAATATTATATATTAAAATACATAAAGTTTCAAAAATTTGTAATAAAATCAGAACTTTCTGTAATGCGGATACGCTTACAAATTGTTTCGGAATCCTTTTTGCGGAATAATGCAACGCTTCATATTACGTTTCTCTAGAAACACGAATATTATACATACTAAAAGAGTAAAGAATATACAGCACATTTTAATTCAAACTGTAATTAAAACCGGGAACGAACTTTTCTAGGATATAACTGTGACTACATATGGTTTCAAAATATTTTCTTCAAAAGACGCTTATCGATTTCCTTAAACAATTGTCATGTCTCCAAGTAAAACTTTAAGTAATTATACTATATACACTTTAATAAATTTTAGTAGTAGTTTTAGAAGTCGTACTCTATGAAATCACGCGTAGTTACGTGTAGGTTAAATAATTTTTAGGATACCGATTGTATATACATACTATATCTGCATAATAATAACAGATCTATGACCGTTAAACAAAACCTGAGATAATTTTATTCCAAGTTTTTTTCCAAGCTTTGAAATTCGAATATATTTCGACGACATAAAGAGAAAAGAAAAATCGTTTTGGGCTTGTATACGAGCGGAAGTAGTGAGCATATCAAGAGGCACAGAGAGACGGAAAGACATAGATGCAAAGGGTCGCCAGCAAAGGGATAGAAGGGCAAGCTGAGTTCCAAGTTGGCGTCCCGAAAGGCGTACTACAAAGCATCCTCGGAATACCAATTAACGTGGATTATGTGTCAAGGCGTGGGGACGCGCACATAAGGGAAATTCGAGCCCTTACAACGGGACGTACATCTACATACACGACGTACAGTATAGGTCTGACTTAGGTTCAACAAGCCTTCGAGTTTATGCTTTGATAGCAACGACTTCAGCTTGGGTTGTTTGCATGCTTTCCAACTTGGTAAATATGAATTGCAGGTAGTTTGAGCGTTTTCTGTTTGTTTGTTTTTTTAACAAGCCTTAAATTCGTATATTTACAATGTACCGTACACAAATAGTTTGTAAAAACCATAGGTGATACTGGTGCTTTCCTAACAGTTAATCTTCATTCAAGATTGGTATAAAGATTATAATTATATATAACAGCAGATTTATAAGTAAGCTAATTCGTCTACAAACTAAAGCATTTTAATTAAAGTTCTTGAAATTATTAAGTTTAGCTGAGCTAAGTAAATCACGGCATAATAAGCTCTCCAAACTTAACTGTGCACCTTTAAAGTATTATAAAGTTCAGTCACGTTTCGAGATTATTTTCTATGAATTTAACCGAAAATCTACTTAAACGAGCACACATTATTTACAACATTATTTACAACAATACAGCGATTCAGAATCACGAAACACAATTTGAAATAATAAAATAATTCCCTGAAACCACTTAGAAAGCAAAACCAATAATCGAAATTAAACCCAGTACTGAAACGTATGAACCCGCCTCTAATTGAAAGAACAAAG
Organism: Cecidostiba fungosa; assembly: GCA_900474305.1. Taxonomy (NCBI): domain Eukaryota; kingdom Metazoa; phylum Arthropoda; class Insecta; order Hymenoptera; family Pteromalidae; genus Cecidostiba; species Cecidostiba fungosa. The sequence goes on along the minus strand of UCOJ01000442.1, from coordinate 46,282 downwards.
AGAACATTTTTTTTGGCTCTCTTAACCCTAACAAAAATACTGAATAAATAAGTCAATATCGTCTGTTTGAGAGCACATCTCGAAACTGCGTGTCTGTAAGCTCCCATCACACAAAGGTTCGCGTCTGCCGAGTTACCCACCCTCCGGTTATTTCCCTACTCGCCTCGGTCGTTCCACCATCTTCCCGACTGGTGCGCTGGCTCTTCTTCTTCTTCTTCTTCTTCTTCTGTGTCGAAAAATCTATAACCCCTGCCCTCTCTTATCGCTTTTTCCGCGCGCCATACGCGAAACGTCAATGAAATTAGAGGTGACGAACTGTTTTATAATATTGATTTTTTGACGCAAAAAGGAGTTTAAGTTGGTTGACAGCGATTATTTGAACGTACAATAACGTGCAGATTATTTTAATATGAATTTATTAGTTATAAATGAAATGAAGTATTGTATGAAAAAGAGCAGGGAATTAATGGTAAATAATATTTTATGATAAAAAAAGTAATAAAAATATCTTGGAAAAACTGCAATTTCAGCATCGAATTTAAAAAAAGAACTCAATAGATATATCAAAGGAGAAAGAGTCTTATAGATGAAGGGCGAAAACGAAATAAAGGTAATACGTAGAGCATGACGGGGATGACGTCTAAAACTGAGAAAACGAAGGAAAGGCGAATAGGAAGAAAAAAGATAAAGATTATCAAAGAGAGCGTGCACAAGCAAGCGGTGGCCGAGTATAGACGGGAGCAACAGAAATAGGAAACAGCGTGAGAGAGAGAGAGAGAGAGAGAGAGAGAGAGAGAGAGAGAGAGAGAGAGAATTGACAGAAGGGATGGGTTGCCATGGATACGAGTCGCTCCACCGAGAGCAGCCGTTCTCTCTCTCTCTCTCTCTCTCTCTCTCTCTCTCTCTCTCTCTCTCTCTCTCTCTCTCTCTCTCTTACTCTTTAATTCCACATACCTATATCTAACCCACACACTCGTCCATGTAGATACCATGCATTTGTGTATTTACGTGTATTTATATACATGCCTTAATACACAAATGTATGCGCGGTTATACCTATACATACAAAGTTGTATGCATGAATACCTGTGAAAATATCAGCGTATCTAAAGCCGGCGTGCGCCAAATGCGCTAATCACCTCGTACTCGCCACAACACATTTGCAGTGACAAACTCACGACGGAAGTCAGAAGCGCTGTTGACACATTTAGATTACGCTGCTATATTTTGTAGCATTTTACTGTTTCTTTTAATAATCAAAATATCTGCAAAATCGAAATGTTCGCTATAATAACGGGAGGGGTGAGCTGGAGCAGTGTGTGGAGTCGATAAAATTTTAATTAACAATGAACGAGCTTTTCGCGCTCTATTCTCGTCGTACATATAAACCGGTGAAGGTTCGAATAGCTGTTGTTCATCGATTTACTGTCGGGATTGATTCATTTAAGGCTTGTTTCGTAATTGGGTGTTTCTTTTATATGGAGAGAAAAACGTGTGTATCTAATTTTAACGGGATTCAATTTTAGCTTAATAAATTACATAAAATTATCTGATTGATGATATTTTATCTAATAAAAATGTTATATTTTTAGTTTACACCGCCGATTTTACACAGTCGTATATTAAACCTCTGAAAAGTGAATTGCGATCCCCGGATATTGAGCGTTAATTTATATGTAAAAGATTTAATAACATATACAATGATTGAAACTTGATTTTCAATAAAAGTTCGGTTTATACATCAAACAATCTTGTAAAAAATACATCCGCTGCAAAAGTGAATAAAAACTGAATGGTGCTCACTCTCGTACACAGATCGATACGCTGAAAGAAAATAAAATGAAAAGTAATCTAAGGATGGGCGGTGTAGAGGAAACTTGCTACTTCGAGCTAAACGACTGACTACTCCCTACACTTATATATACGCGCGTATATATGTATACATAGATGTTTCCCGGGAATATCCGGGGGAGGTGGTACATACATATATATATATAGAGAGAGAGAGGTGGCCGCCACAGCGTGAGCTCAGATAGATAAGGGACGCGAGTCGTCGCACAGGGGGAGCGAGCGCACGAGAAATCGAAGGGGTCGGCTTATTATCGACCGATTGTCTCGCGATCTCCCCGCGGACCTTTCTTTCTCTCACGGCCTTGCATCACCTTGGCCACCTCAATGAGCTAGCTCGGGGGGGATAATGGTGGCTTCCCTCCTTTTTTTGCTCCTTTCGGCTCGCCCGGCTTTGCAAACAAGCGATTGAAGAATGAGATTTTGCCAGTCGCGATACGAGCTGATTTCGAGGTGTTGCTGAACCCCGAGGCTTAGCTGTATATATAATACTGTGTGTATTATAGGGCGATAGTTTAATCGCTGAAAGCTGTCTACTTAATAGTTCAAGCTATACTATAGTGATGAGAATTTTCTCTCTTTTTATGCCATTTATTATAAATTATATTCTCGAGCGTCTCACAATTCAATTAATACACAGCTGTAGAGTTTCATGTTATTTTTCCCCTTCACAGTAGAGCTGCCGAATCAATAATCCAATGACCAAGTATAGCACACTGAATTGAATTATTACTGACGTTTAAATAAAATAATTGTACGTCGTGTTAGGAATATTATTAGGAAAATGCAGTTATTATTTATCTGTTATTGCTTTAAAATAGTCACTACCTTTTTTTCGATTTATTTAAAGTGCATTGAGGTTGTAATTCAATTATTATTCTATTATTCATTAATTACATTGATCTCCTCTCTACCTAAAATCGTCGAAGCGTAACATTATAACAGAATAAATTTAATTTAACGTTGATTAAAACATATTGATCGATTCAACAACGCTGAAATGTTATACTACAAAATGCCTTCTCCGATACTCGAATCCTCTTTAATCAATATTAATGCGCGGGTTGCAATAGTTTACACATCGTTCGCTTATTAAAAAAACATAAAGTCAACAATCAATAAAGATTCGGTAGAAAGCCAGACACTTTTTTCCCGTTCCGACGTTGTTTGGTCAACTAAAAATACGTTTTTTAGTTTAAAAAGACGTCGTATATGTGGTTCAGCTAAAGCCCGCAAACATCGCTTGAAAAGTGCGGTAATCCCAATTACAGTCATTAATCCCGAACATTATTATGATGAAAGCCCCCTATTCCCGAGCATTTACATTATTTACTCGGGGCAACGCCGCGCGCGCGTATATACACTTTTTTCGCGCTCATGCACTCTCTTTCTCTCTAAAAGTCAGCTGTGGACAAAAATTTACTCAAACTCACACGCGACCATCATGAGTCACAGACTATCACCAATACACACACATCACACATATATATATACGCAAAGCCGAAGATATATAGCCAGTGATTGTGCGCGCGCCAGGGCAAAAGCCGCCACGGTCGAAAGCGAATTGGTGCGGGGGTGGGGAGGGAGGGGAAGGGGGTACATTCAAGCACAAGCAGAACGGCGTACCTATACGTATGCACTAACTGAAACCAACGCGAGCTTGTGTATAAATGCAACGGGGAGGACCAGTGGCGTAGGCAGTGACGAAGCCAACAGCGCAGGGTATTTTGCGGAGTTTGTGTATGTATATATAGTGTGGCTGTGCATATGTGTGGGTATCGAAAACTGGTTTTGAGGAACGAACTGCGATCCCCCCCACTTATAATACAGGGCACTTTTGTGCGTGATGCGCGCTTCTATGCCTTCTTTATTTCTCCCTACACACTCTCTATATATATACTGTATATTATATATAACTATACTGTTACTGCTAATAGTGCACTGCTTTTTTGGTTCGTTTACTGAATCATGATGCGAGAGAGGGGAGATGGCAGTCTCTGACACGTTATGTATTTATTGCAGTCTCATTTTACAGCGTTCAAGCATGCGTTGGATTTAATGATAATACTGCATCAGGCGATTCGCTGCATTTTGATTTGATTATTATTGTTACAGCTAATCACTAAATTAATGCCGGATTAATCTTCATATAATCAGGATACTTCAACATTTTTAAATTATTCATCGTGATAATATATAGTCTTTTAATTTAGCGATACATTTCACATGTTTACGTTATTACGCGTGATTACGTTCCAGATTAAAATTTTCGAACGAATGTAATCGATAAATATTCCAGTTTAATTTCGTAACGACTGCGCTCGAATAAATTTGATTAAAAACAAAGAACAGTATATTATACAACGCATTGCACTCATGATATACTCAGAATTAAAAAACAAATCTCAACGCGTTTGAAAAAGAAAAAAAACCATTTGCTCACCGAGTTTTCCCGGCAGCCTTCATCTCGCGAGGAACACATTTGCCTCGTTTTTCCCCGCGTGAACGTATATATATAGACACGCGCGCACGCGCAAGTGTCATAAAACGCGCGCGCGCACATGTGTGAGCTCTTTCTCTCACGTAAACGTATTCGAGCGCGCTTCGCCTTATACATACGTAAGGAGCCAACTGATTTTCCTTCCTTTTTCTCTGGGCTGCGATGCATAAGAGACAGAGAAAGAAGCAGCCCGCGTGCTTTAATAGTAGTCGAAGCCAGCGAGGGGGAAAAAGACAGGAAGAAGCCGACGATGTTAAAGGGAACGCGCTGAAGGGACACTGCTGTTAGTCACTGTGTGTGTGTATATGTATATGTGAGCCTGCAAAAAGAGACGAGAGACAAAGGACGATACAAAGATTAAAAATAAATTTAAAAGAGCTTTAATGCCAACGGGTTGGCATGTGTGAATCGTAGGTGGACTCGTAGCTCTCTCGTCAAAGGAATATATAGTTACAATGGCTTGAACGAATATATATATATTCTAATTAAGGATATTATATAACTGCACAATGGACGCATTATTGCGCGCGTGCTGCGTAGAATGTTATTCGGAAAATTTGGTGTAACAATACAGCAATTATACCCGTGCAATGAAGATTAAATTTCCGAATGTCATTGTGTTTGGTATCTGCTACGTTGAGCGTCGATTTGATTATCTATATACACTGTTACACAGCGTGTGATCTAAAAATGTCTCGTTTTAAAAAGCTATTTTTGTCGAGTAAATACCTATATTGTTTGCACGAGACTCACAGTTTTCGATGTCGTGGAATTTTTTGACGGAATATGCACAATATGACTCACCTGAAACAAAACAAAAAACATCCATATATTAAAAACCCTCTCAATATAGTACAGAATAAAATTATTATATTTTTAGTATTACGACTGATTAGCTAAAATCGCGAACACAAAAGTCTGCCAAATCTCAGCTTGACGCTGCTATACCGCAAGTCTATCCAAAAGAATTGCCCCAAAAGTGAGAGATTAATCGCTGCAAGGTACGACGAGCAAAGAACAAAAAAGTGAACACGAAAGCGTAACGAATAAGAGGCGAGGCGGACAAGCCGCAACACAATGCCTCGGAGAAGAAGAAATCGATTAAAAGACAGAGAGAAAGGGGCAACAAAAGAGAGAATAGTAATAATGAGAAGAAAGGAAGAAGAAGGGAAGAGCCGCGCGCGCGACACATTCATATATAACAGACACGGCCAAATGGGAGAGGACAGCTCGCTCGCCAAAGGTCATCTCGCAAACGAGATCCAGGCAAGAACGTGTGACCGTATACATGTACATGTGTATATGTACGGGTAAAGGTTTGGAATTACGTGCGCCCGATTACACCCTTTACAATCGGCACTCGAAAGTGAAAGAGCTGCGATTTCGACGTGTAACCCAGACGAACAGCACTCGTCTGTGAAATTTCAGAGATTCATATGTTTGGATGTACCTCGCTGCAGTCCAATATAAAAGTGTCAGTATTTTTTTTCTCGAAATTTTAAATATACACTTCATCTCGCGACACCTGTCATAACTTCGAGATTTCGTTTCCTTTTTCATTATAAAGTGAACCTGGCAAACACATAGATCGATCCGAAGGCTTCCTGCGCAGAAAAGCAAGCATATCGCAATAAAAAGCTTTACGTGTGAATGAAAAGAATTTGTATTCAAGCAAAGTCTTTCTGAAGAGAGTATAGCCGCACAAATCCGGCGCGACGTCGCGTCCATTAAAATTCACCGCGCGTGATTTGATCACGTGTGGCCGATGTTTCCGCTGTTGCAGTCAATTACGCACCCTCCAGATCGCTGAGGCTACTAAGCTGGTCCTATATACGGTTAATCGACGGGAAATCACACACTCTTTTTTTTCAAATCCTGTACAATGCAATGGTACAGTCTGAATGGTGCTTTAATAATTTTAATCATACTGGTGGATAATATAGTAGACCTGAATAAGATGTAATAATTATATAAAACAATAACGGGTTTGCCATACCGATCGAGTGCCGTATAACACGTGTGTATGTGAAGGTAAAAACAATGCACATATTCAATTACAAATTAAGCTTTCCGTGTTAATGGCAACCTCGGAATCCGTCATCAAGTTCTAACTGCTGTCGAAACAATTTTGCAAACGTACAATATAATCACACGAAGCGTGCGATTCAAACCTCCCATTATATATATCGAGCTTAACAGGACACAGAGAAAGAAAGAAAAAAATTGCGCGCGCCCAACTGTTTTCGCATTACTCTCAAATTACACAGAGCGTAACGTTATACATATATAGCGCCTAGTTCTTCGGGACGAAGTATTATATTGCTTCTCTAATTCAATGGCTGTCCCGTAGGTTGACGCCAACCGGGAACATTGTTAGCGGGCGCCTCTCTCTCTCTCTCTCTCTTTCTCTCTCGTGACGTCACACACGCCAGACCCATACTGGTGTGATGTGCAGTTGCGTGCGAAATGTATATATAAGTGGTGAATATAACGCGCTGCTGACGTTGGGTAAAGTAGCCGGGACACGTGTTGAAAATCTGTCTTCATAAATTTTGCATTCTAATTTTGCTTTTGTTTGCGGATTTATAGGTACAGTTTAATGAGACGAGACAAACGAAAGATCATGCTTTTCTATCGGTTTTCCGGACTACACGTCGACGAAGGAATTAAGGAAGCTTCCGCGAAAGGGACATTGGCAACGGTGCCAAAACAATGGAGAGAGAGCCGGTTACGCGGCTTTATTACGCGGACACCACCTACTCGAGCTTTCTCACAAGTTCCGGACTCGCAGTCTCGAAGACGTACAGTTCCGTATATAGACCGGTCCAGTGTGTGCTGCAGCTAAAGTGCTTTCTCTCTATCTCGCCATTGTTGATCGGCCGATCGATTATTGGGCTGCTGTGATTCCTAAACTGCGCTTTGCTAGCTGCAAAAACACTTTGTCACGAAGTGTCGCACTATATGCACGCAGAACAAAGCTTCGCCTGCCTAAATAAGACTCGATTGAATTAGCGCTGACGAGCTCACTGTATAATAGTCAAGTTTGTCGTCCCCCTTCTCGGCTGCTGCCGCTTTTGTGTGAGAGCGCGATTTTTATTCAACCTCGTCGTTTCTTCTCGTCAACAGTAGTGTGTGTGAGGTTGCAGTCTGCAGTGCCAAGCGCCGCGGCGCTTCTAATTAAGCTCGAGAGCGCTTCATAATCGAAGGGAGGGACAAAAGAACGACACGATACTTTCGCACGCCCAGACGTTATATATTAATACGTCTCTGTTATTATTATTCGCACGATTTTGATTTGAGAACGGGATTATATGAATTAATTATTCAAGAGCTTGGAAAAGTGTTTGAGAGCGATTTTAGCTTATTACAAAATTATTCCATCGTGGTAGTGTAAATATATTATTGATCTTGTTCGGGATCTTCTTTTTCAAAGAGCTGCGATGTAGGAATTATCTGATTCGCGCTTTTAATTAACTACTCGCAAGTCATGAGCAATGTAACCACTTCGGTATCTCTCAAGTAGACTGCTGAAGTGTGCTGATGGATCGTGGTCATGAGCGAGGTGAAGAGTGTACAGCAATTCAATTTTTGCGCAGTGTTTCTGATGACGAATCACGCTGAAAAAATTCGATTCGAAAAAGTGATAGTTGTTGTTGTTTATTTATAAAGTTTTACGGGCTGCCGCTGTAATTATTTTTCCAGAGTTCTTAGAGAAACTCGATGCTACTGTCATCCGCAGTACAAACTTTATTGACGTCAGTTACTATAGCCATTAGATCTCATATACCCTTTGAAGCATTAAACACCTCGCATCGAGCACGAATAAAAGAAAAGTTGTGTGAAGGGACTCGGGAAAACTTGGAGATAATAAAAATCTGAAAGGGTTCGACCAGATACCGGTATATATACATATTGTCGTCGTCGTCGTCACATAAAAAGTCAGCGCACGTTATTAGTACTTAATGTGGCTCTTTACCACTTCGCTAAAGACACGTCTCGATGGGCTCGATTCTTGAATTAAACGCAGAGAACTGCGATTTTCATCGGCTATATACGAATGACGATGTGCAGCTGCGCATGTCTTTTTATGGACGGGCTTCGCTATGCAGTGTGCAGCAGCTTTATTACTCAAGTTCCGGAATCTCTCGAGAAGATCGATTTATCGAGATGTAATCTACGAGTTTTACCGCGCGCTATATAACGACTGTCGAGAACACGAGTCGAAAGGCCGTTTCAGGTGCTGAATAATTTTGTTTCGCGTTTGTCGATAATAAAACTATATATAATTGTGTTTTTTAAGACAGTATAAAATGAAAGATAACAACGAGTTGTAAAAGTGCATTCTATCAACTTGAGCGCATTGCTTAATTAACTTTATTACGCGAATTTCAAAGATACGCAGAATTTACATAACTAGTAATCTCCGGAACATAAAAATTAAGTTAAATGGATTCTAGCTCTCGGTTACTTCTAAAAGAAAGCTACTCTGTAACGGTAAAATTTGCTAGACCTTGTGTGCTGAGAGAGATAATGATCAAATTACATTACGCAGTCATACTAGTTTTAATTAATTCGAAGACTGACTGTAACAACTTTGAAAAAAGAAATCTTAATCATCGTTGTGTCCCATTTTTCAAAAAAATACTTGTTTTATTTTATGAGTTACGAATCTACCTAAATTTTTATCCAAATAAACATCAAACCACAAAGAGAAAAAGCAATCCCCTGTAATATAATCAATTCCTGCCTATATATGTGTAAGAGAGCAAGCAAGGGCCGCAATCAAAATTCCGACATCAATCGCATTTATTCGCTCGGGGTCCACCGCTCGAAGCAAAAAAAGAAGCTCATATCAGCGTGAGAGAGACACACACAGAGCAACGAAGATGCCAAAAAGCGAAAACTTCCGAGTTCCCGACGACCTCGCCTATACCCTTCCCCTCCGTCCTTTTCATCCACACGCGCTCGCAGCCCGCGCCATGACCCCAAGAGAAAACGGTCTTGGCGGCAGCAGCCGAGGAGGAGGACGAGGAGGAAGAGGGGCTGAGGAGAAAGTAATATTTATTTAACGCCCCGGGAAAATCTTTTTTCTTTTAGGGAAGGAAAGTGGAGAGCCAGATGAAAAGAGGTGGCATAGTCGCCTATAAATAGCCGGCAACGAGTATGTGCATCGTATATAACTTTGTGAGAACGAAGTAATTGGGGACGGATAAACGTTAAACGGATGCGACGTGGATAAATGAATGTGTATTAGATAATATAGAGTCTGTCTGAATTGGTTCATGAGATTGGACGTACGTTATTTTCAGGACGACGATGATGAGGATTTGGGATATTTTATTTTGATCAATTATTTCACCGACATAAAGTATCATTGCACTTTGTAGAATAAAAGTATTGATTTTTAGAAGCAGAGGGTGACATTTCACTGGATATGTTAAAATGGTAGCATAAATTATTCTGCTCGAGTAATTCAAGAATATGGCGTGTTTTAAATATTGATTTTCCAATTTTCTAGAATATTGAGTTTCGAAAAGTCCAATAAAAATTCGAATGATTATTCAGCGAAGGCATCAGCCAAGTACAGAAATGAATAGACAGTAAATAGTGGAAATTTCCTTGAAAAAAAAGAAAGAAATCATCGAATACATCCGCAACACTCATCATCAGATAAAGAGTATATCCTCAATCTCGATAAAAGTACGAACGAAGTAGGTATGCACGCGAGCGAATAAGACAGATCGAAGCAGTAGGCGGCGAAGCTCGAATAAGAAGAGAAGAAGAAAGAAGAAAGAAAGAGAAGGAGCGCACATATACATGCAGCAATAGTGTGCACGAGAGGAAGCAAGAAGGAGGCAGTAGTAGTTTTATGCCCCGTTGTTTGGTTCGCTGACCGTGTGCAGGCATGTTTGCGTGAGAGCGCGCGGCAACCACCTTGAGCAGGTAGGTAGAGATATAGGTAGCTGTATAGCCGTCGACGTCCTCCTACTCCTGCGCGCACCTTTTTCCAGCAGCTCCTTGCTTGCAATGAGCCCCACTTCCCCTCTCTTTCTGCCCCTTCCTCTCCTCCTCTTTCCCTTTTTCCACCTGCGACGTTCAAAGGTTAATGTCATCGTCCGAGAAGACTTGCCTGCACTCGGCCAGCCTTGCCTACCCCTCGATTCGTCGTCCAAGCTCTCTCTCTCTCTTCCCGGCCGTTGCTGATGTAATTTATTGGCTAAAAAAGATGAGATTTTTTTGTCGGCTACAAATGTGCGTTATTTTCTTCTTTCATTTTTTAAACACAAACAAAATAAAAAATCATCGGTAGATCTGCAAACAGTTCTTAAATAAACAGATCATTAATTGCGCATTGCGTTGCGTTAACGTACAGTTCGTGAATTCATTTCCGAGAATTTAGCCCTCAAAGAGAATGTTATATTCTGTGTTTACCATCAGAAGCTTTCCCGGCAACAACGGATTTAGTTATTATGATTCTGAAATTATATAAACTCGAAAGCTTCATTGAGTGATTGATGTGGATCGAAGTCTGTACTGCGCTTTATTCAACCGATACAATTTACCGATAAGCACATTAAAATTCAAGCAATTTTTAAATTCATCGCAATTTTATTAGAATCAAGGGGGATTTAACAGTTTGTAGTGTTGCACTTCTAAGCCTTCTTGGTTGAAAACTTATATAGCTCGTTCCTTGGGAAATTTAGTGACGAATAGTAGTTATATTTTTCATTGACCACGGCTGCTAATGATGAAAAGGAAGATTAAATGAATAATTTTATCCTCGAATAACCGGGTAGCAAATCCACTCCCTATAATATGAAGTTTGAGAGACAGAACGCAGTAGTTATATGTATAACAATCATAATTATCATTACGAAACTTGATGTAACAACGTTTAATGGTATATCATTATTACACGGGTTAAATATGTGAAATTCAAGTTTGAATGTAAGGTTTAGACAATTTGCTGAAAGTTGTACAATAATATGACAACTTTTTGAAACTGTTGAAAAAATGTATAATCGGTGTAATATAAGTACACAAAGACAATCAAAGACACTGCAATTTCATATAACAAACTATTTTAATTAATCCAGGATATCGCAAGTACCATATTTATGCAGAAACTGAATCTCATTACGCCTTATTAACAATTTCCAGATGCCCACAGTGCGCAGAGAATTCGCTCGGAGAGGCATGCCTTTGAAATCGTTAAGTGTACAGCTATAGCAGCCAACTCGAAAGACATTTACAGATACTAATTAGAGGTCGCGAACGCGATGAACAACTCTCCAGTCTTTTAAGAAGCTTTACATTTGAAACGGTGAAAAATCAGTATTTGTTTATCTTTGGCTTACGAAATTATTATATATAATAATTGCTTTGATTTACCAAAAATTTCGTTATTCATAACTAGATAACGTCTTCACAGTATATTATACTTTTCAAATTTAAAAAAAATGCTTAAACTGAATAGATTCAAATAATGGCTTATCGCATTTAAATTACGATATAGTATTAGCACATAAGGAAAAAATACTACTTAATTCAAAAATTTGCAATTTCAACATTATTATATCGTATTTTATTATAGTCACGTTCGACACATTAATCATAAATTTACTGAAGCTGAATAATACGCAGTATATGTTAAAAATACATCAAGTAAGTTTTGAAAGGTGAAAAGTGCAGTGGCTCAACGGCTAAAGATGGATTATACGCTTTCTGTAGAGTTTCAAGAAAAAGATTCTTTCGAAATAGATAAATAACCTACAATATTTATTTACCTACCATGCTAATGTTCCTAAATCCATAAAATGACATAGAAGCAATTTTAAAAATAATACTTCATAAACATGCTATCATAAATGAGTACAGTGAAAGTTTTAATTATGCCGCTCACTATATTTTTCTTAAAAATATGCCAAAAATATAAATCCAAAGAATATTAACTTATGCTAACATAAAAAATGAAAACTACATATCAGCGCTATGCTATTTGTCCGATACATTTAGTGCACAGGGATACCGCTAGGTGGCGTTATGATTTAAAATTTGAAGCATAGGTATCTAACTTGAGAAAATATAGATTGCACAGCTCTAACCATTGTACGTATTGTCATTTTGAATATAACAAAAGTATCGAGATAATTCTTTAATTTACAATACGTAGATCATCTATTAACACAACCGCAAACAGCCTGATATATCACGGCAAGCAGTATCCATCAGGAAGCAAATCAAACAAGCCATCGGTAATTAAAACGAGATCCCCGTGCCAAAAGAAAAATGAATCATCGAGGCGCGATAATCCGTTAATCGAGTGACACGTTGACGCGGGAAAAAAGCATCGGTGCTCTCGACGAGTTGCGCGCTGCAGAGAGAATGAGAGCGATAGAGAGAGAGAGGTGAAGGGAATTAAACTTCCCGGGGTCGTCGTGTCGAGCTGGTTGAACTTGGCTACTAATAATTCGTCAGATTGGCGCCACTAGTAAGCATGCGCAACAAAAACCAATAACAGCGACTCGCTCTCTCACTGTCCCCCAGCAGTGTTTCCTGCCTCGACACATACGTGTAATGTACATGTACATATATCGTGTGTATACGCGTGTGTGTTTCGTAGCAAAACATAGATGCGTATACTAATACGCAAACGCTCTAAGTTCCTCAAAGTCGGCGCGGGGTTCTTTCTTCTTTATTGTGCGTTTTTTATGCGCTCCCTCCATGCTAGCTTTTTGCTCGGCTGAGAACTTTTCGCTCGCTACTTCCGACTTTTTGCTGCTCAAGCTGCTAATGTATAGAAAAAGAAAAATATAATTAAAGCGATGAATCATCGTTATATCCGACGGTCACAAAGCGGGGCGTTTATAACGATTTGATTATTTATCCAATGGTACACTATATTATTGTCTGCCCGCAAAGTTATAATTCGTATACTAGGTATTCGCGACAAGAAAGTAATATTGAATTTACAATTTTTTTTTCTCATCGTCAGCGAGCAAAGTAATCGAGTTTGCAGTCAAACGACTCTAACGAATACCTCCTTCAACCCTCGTTCTCCCCTTGATGCTACACCTCCTTAAAAAACGGCTCTCAAACTCTTCTACCCAGAACGAAGCCGCCCGCAATAAAAGTCTAATAATTTAAATGGCCGCGTTAAATACTCGCTTAATTAAACTCCCTCTCTCTCTTTCTCTCCTCAGCTCCGCACCTTGATTCTTCGTCTCTCTCCATCCGCGACATGCCATCCTGTTGTTTTAAGCTCTCCTTTGTTTCTCTTTTTCTCCAGTCATTTAAGCCTTTGCCCTACGCATTTCCTCGCTCTCGTTCCGCTCTGTCTTTTTTACTTTATGCAACTATACTTGCTTTCATCCCTATATAAGCTTCCTTTACACCATCTTCTCGCTCTCCTATATAACAGACCAGCCGGGCGCGCAGCCTTTCATATCCCCAGACCTCCACCCCTAACCTCACCCGTGTGTTTCTATAATGGCGACGGTTCTCTGTCTCACTCTACTTGCCCTTTCCCAATACTCTGCTATATATAGCGGGAACACGATCTCCGTCCCTTATATACTCGTGCATGCGCGAGAACGTTCCTTTTCTTGACTATATATATATATATTTTCGTCGTGTTTCTCTCTCAACCCTCGCGACGCTTTGCACGAAAGAGAGAGATCGATTCGCCGAGCAGAGGGTTTGAAAGCGTATTATATCAAACGTAATTGGCTGATTTTATTTTTTCGGTTTTCCTCGACGCTCACGTTATTAAGAGCTTGAATGTGTATTTCAGCTGAAATATATAATAATATATATAATGGAGGTAAATGTTAATTTTCTCTACAAAACGAATCGCTTTAGTGTTATATACACGCCGGAGGATTTCGTGTATTTTCGCTTTTCACATCACAACTTTGATGTCGAGTTAATTACAAAACGGCAGAAATAGAAAATCCGCGAGGGAAAATCGATAAGCTGCAGCTAGCGCCGGGAGAGCTTTATGTTATACACGAATATATATATGTAAGTAATATAATTTCCGCAGATGAAACATTTTTGATTATTCAATAGATTACACTGTAATGGTAAATATTAAGTAAAAAATAGTAAATATTAAATTTGACATCCGCGCCGGAATATCCTTGTAATACAGCTCTCGTGCACTCTGTTTAATTAGACACGTGTACAGCAAGCGCAGCGGATTTCGTGGAATTGTCGGCAAATAATTGAATTTGTTAAACTAACTTTCATTATAATTAATTCCTATAGCTGTCTCGCATACATTATTCGAGCGAGCCTTGTTTGCTCACCGAGATGTGCTCTCGTAATTTGCAAGAGTGTAGTTGTTGATATATCTCGTTCACTATTTTAAATCCCGTCGTGTAAATTGAGCTCTATACCTAGAAGAACGCAAAGAAAATACTATAATCGCTAACGAAACCCCCGGCACTTTCCCGATTTAAACACGTCGACATGAACAGGCTATCGTCCCTAATCCAGGAACTATTTTCCATAAGTCCAATACCTCTCTCTCTCTCTCTCTCTCTTGGCTGTCCTCTCTCGCTGCCTATATAATAGTAAAAGCGCGCGCGCACACACCACTACAGCACGTCCCCCGGTGTTCGTTTCCCATCCCGCATCTGGCGTCTCGGTCCCTCTCTTCCTCCCACGCTCTACATCCCTGATACTATATAGTACTATATACTCTCTCGCTCATGCGACATCTTCGCACCAGAAGCAAACCCGGACTGTATATAGCTCTCGAGGAGGGGGAAAAGCGCGCTCTCGCTCTTGTTCATTGTGCTTTATTCTGCAATCCTTCGCCGCGCACTTATTTTCGCTATTTTTCTTTTCTCTTACTCTTCGCCGACGCGCGGCTCCACGAGGAGGAGGAGGAGAGATACATTGTTAGGAGAGGTTAAAATGCGGAGTGGCTTATTTCGAATTACCGTAGCCCCATGTTTTAAACATCCGAAGGCAAATATACAACGTTGTTTCTTCCCTTTTTTGTACGGCCGCGCTTCGAGGAATGGGGACGTAATTAATCGAGTTACTTTCGATGCTCTCGTGATGTGTTGTTATTATATATTTGGTTTGCGTCCATTTGCGGAAGGCTAGTCGACCGCCTGCTCTAATTAGTTTCGACTTTGATCAGTTTGTAATATGTTACGGTGTATGTTGATGTAATTCATTAGATATATTAATTACGATTGATTACATTTTCAATTATACTTCATTCTTCGCAAGGGAGAAAACTTCTTATACTCCGCCCCTATTTATATTATTGATCGAAAGTAAAAATGCATGAAACTCAAATAAGCGTCGAGTGCTTTTAAAGATCGCGATAAATAAACTAAATTTTGGAGTTTTTTCCATTTTTTCCGCATTACCCTTAGACCCGCCCACCATCTATATTACACCGCCTCATCTTCGATTTCCTTACTCTATTTCTACCTCGTTTTTCCGAGGTTATATTCCAATTTTTTATTACTACTCCTGCTGTGATAGAGATAACTAAAAAAAATTCACTTACGAACCGCATTCGTGAAAAAAAAATCTTTCCCAGTATTTTTTTTTCATGAATGCGAATCTCCGCTCTCGAGTATACACTCATTTGAGGGTCGAAAAAAAAATATTTATCCAATGAAAAAAAAGAGAAAAAGCACCAGTCGAAAAAGTCAGCAGAGTTCAACAAACCACTAGATTTCGCTCGAAAAAATTTCTCGAATGAAACAACCGGGTACACAATTTTCTCAACTGCAGTGCCCGTTTGCGTAGCAGCAGCAACATCCGCGCACCCTCGCATTCTCTTTGTCTCTCTCTCTCTCTCCCTGGTATTTTACCTCAGTGCGTCTGTCTCTCACTTTCCCTCTTCCTCTGTATACCCGTGTACACATACACCGCAGCACACCAAAGCGACGCCGCGCGCTCGCGCATAAATCGACGATTACATTCGTTCTCTCTCTCCCACACACACACATGGCTCTCCTCTTTGCTCTTTGGCGCTCGACGTATACCTAGCTGTTTATTTTATTATTCCGCGAGCGCATATCGAGCCTCATCGTGTATATAGCGCTGAAGCAGGGGAACGAGACTGTCGGCTTTTAATTAATTGGATTTTAATCGTCGTATGAAACCGAAATCGCGCTAGGATTCCAGTTACACTTTGCGCGATTTCTAAAGTGTCGCTCTATCGATCTTGCTTTCATCCTCCTCCTCCAGCGGCACCTATATACACGCTCGCCCTCCGAACTGCACGGAATCTAATGCGAGAGAGGGTAGAGCAAGCGGCTTTCCAGCATTTTACGAGCTTTTCTGTAAAATCGCGTGTACGCCGAGCTTTTATTGGCCGACGGGCTCGAAAATTTTCAACGACTTTTTTTGGATATTTACAAGAGTGATTTCGCGTTACGTTCTTTTTTTTGTTGAATATTCAGAAACTCGGGAGAAAAATCCAGCGACGAGATGTTTATCTTGCATAGCAGACAAAACGAGAAACTTTCGCCTCTCTGCTACTTTGCTCTCTCCCTCTCCCTCTCTGTGTCTCGGAAAATATTAAGATGCCGTGCGCTGTGCAGCCGCTTATTTTTAGATTTTTATCCAAGCTCGAGCGCAAGTTTCTCGTGCTTCGCAAAATTTCCGCTTTCCTTTTGTTTTTGAGCAGCGCGAATACCTCAAAGCTAACGCTGAAAGTACACGGAAGTGGATAAAAAGTCCGGGCACAGCGCGAGTAAATACGTTTTGCGGAGAATATGTTATATCCCCCCTGCTCCATACAAAAGCGAAACTTTTTTTCATGTGATTCTCCAAGTTGACGCATCTGCCCGATGCACACACCGCAATATTGTTTTTGCTTGACTTTGCCAATTAGAAGTTTAATTGTAGACGATTGCCTCGAAATCATTTTTCACAAAGTTTTAATAAAGCTCTCTCTCGCTGCTGCGAAATATCTAAACGAGACTATAATATATATAGAAGGAAAGACGCGAGAGCGTGACACCGAGCGAGGCTCTTAATAATAAAGCAAAGTTTTGACGTGCTGCAAGATTATAACTCATATCAAAAAGGACGAAACGTTTTCCAATAAGTTTTCTGCAGCCGTCGCGTATATACATATACGGCGCAGCGAGAAATGTGTGTATACGTACACGAAGTATAGCAGAGCTTTCAATATCTTTATGAGCTTTGCTCCAAATCACATTTTAAGATATGACTTGTATAGTCCGCCGGTCGAGCTCATCTCAACTCGTTTCTTTTCTTCTATATCCAAGAGAGCCAGAAGAGAGCGAATTATAAAAGAGTAGTCGAGTATAGAGCGCAAAAGATAGAAAGAGAAAGGAGCCTTTAAAAGGATTATTATTCTTAGGTTAAGTATTTTTGAAAGCTTTTGGGAATCGCGTTTTACGCTCCCAAGTTTTCTCATTATTTTAGTTAAGCGTCCGGGCCGAGAGAGAGAGGATAATGGTTAAAACGCTTTACACGATCGCGCGCTACTGCCGCTAGGGTGGGAAGTTGCGGAGAGAATTTCACGAGATATACGCGGCGGAATGTGCTACTGCCGACGTCGTGTATGAAGACGCGCGCGGCAGCATCGATCCGCTCTCTCTCTCTCTCACTCTCGCGTTTTGCGAAATTTACGAGATATATAACAGAGAAAACATTTGCCCTGAGAACGCAAGAGACCGTTTACAAAGGATTTATCGATGCGAAATCGCGTGTATTTGCGCTCGAGTATCAAGCACTCAGTGATGTGTATTATATACGCGGATTGAAACAGAAGTTATCGGTCTGATGTATATAGTTCTCGTCTCAATAACGACTGATAGAAACGCTCGTTTTTGCTATTCTGTCCCTTGTAAAGTAAATTTCCCTGACGCGTTCTATACATAATTCGTACGGGGGAAAAAAGCTATTTGCATAAGGGCATCAGTAATTGCAAAGTTGAGTACTTATCTCTCAGAAAAAACCAAGAGAAAGTTATGGCTCGAAGCTCTGCGAGAGATTTCCTCGTAGTAGCAACGAAAAAGTAGTAAATTACCTCGACAAACTTCATTTTGACTCTGGGAAAGCGCAAAGGTCAGCGTTTTCCATTTTAAGCTTCAAAGACGAAATTAATTAAGCTCGGAAGCGCTTCATCAAGATGTAAAAGTCGAGAAGGAAATCCGCGAATCTCCATATGTCGAGGTCGGGGATGTTACGTTTGGTAAATAAATAATTATATATTTCACAATCGCGAGTTTTTTAAAAGAACGAAAGAAGCAAACTTTAAAAAGTCAACTACCGCAGTCGAGTCGAGGAAGCAGCTATAAGTATAGAGAGAAAGAGAGAAGAGTGGATTATTTAAATGGAGAGTGACGTCGTTATAGAGACTCGGAGCGGAGTTTCCTCGGCGGCCTTCGATTCTGGTTTGCGCGGCAGAGAGAAAGAGAGAGAGAGCAACAACTTCTCTCTTCTTCCGACAATAATTGCCCGCGAAGCGAGAGGAAGAGGGAGAATGCACCGAGAGCGTTTTCGCTAAATCGAAGCTCCGAGTGTTATAATTATATCGTTGCGTTATACGCGCGTGTTCTTCGTCTCTGTATTGCAGTCATAACTTTGGGAATGTGGACGATTCTGCCCTAATATATACGAGAGTTACTCGATGAAGCACAGACATACATCTCTCATTATAATATTATCTTTCTCCTATTTCGATCACCCCCGCAAATCAGCCTTTCAATTTTGACTTGCTTGAAATTCGAATCCCCGCGAGCGATTGGCAAACTTCCGAAAATCCGAAATTCCAGCTTTTTGTTTAGTTCTCGGCTTTATATTATGTGAGTGTGATACCTATATAGCGGCGAAGGGCAAGTACACGCTCGAGAGGCTTTAGTTTATAGATGGCCGCGAGCGGAATGCCGAAGAGAAAGAGGAGGAGGAGGAAGATCACGCCGTGTGTTTTCTTAGGGTGCATTCACCTCCGCCGCGAGCGAGCTAGCGCGATATATACACAGCTCGCGGATTCCGTGAGGCCAGTTTTATTTAGAACTGCTTCTGATGCACTTCTTCGACTCTTCATCTCTCTCTGCTCACGCACGCCAACCCCTCGAGCTTTTTTTCGCGATGCCGGCTATACAGCTCTTATTTGTTTCGGGAGTTGATGCTGTCCTCCAACATCGATTTTCGGTTTTAAATATAACGCAGCTTTAAGAACAGTTCCACAGGTTTAAAAGTATATAGATGAGCGTAATCCCCTCGTCTGCAGCGCTTTTAATCTAGCAAAAATTCTTCCCTCGTCCGCAGGCCTTATTACGCGACATATTCCCCTTACTGCATGAGTCGTCCTCGCGGATTCTCTCCTCCTCCTCCTTCTCGCTCCTCTACTCGTCGATGGCTCGGAGGCTCCCGCGAGAGGAGCAAATTGAAATCGCGCCCTTGGGGCCCCTCCGTGCGATCCTATTGCACCTTTTGCAGACGCGCTATCTTCCAGAGCGCACGGGATGAGGGGAAAAAAGTCGGACGACGATCGCCGATAAATTCCGAGTTATGAAATCCGTTGTAAGCTTTTTTTCGACCATTTTTTTTCTCTGCGGTTAGAGAGACTATTGGATCTGACAATTGGTTCGCTTCGTCGCTGAAGGTAATTACCTCGAGCGTTTGCTGAACAACCTATACGGATGATTGAGCTGAGCTTCTTTTTAAACTCGTTATTGTTATTATCTAATTTTCCGCTTATAATTGCTATTTCGAGTATTTGTGCTACTGTAACATCGTCCATTACATGCAGCGTATGGATTATATTATATACCTCTATATTATCATCGTCAATATTATCAACATATATTATACTATTATTAGCATCGTTAAACATATGGTATATGCACAACGATGTAATATTCATTTTGAAGATAATAAACTATATGTGTATATAGGGGGTAGCGATAAAATTACTTTATTTTTCAACGAAAATGCATAATAAAATAATTTAATATGCTCCGCTTGTTTATCGAAGAATTTACGTCGAATATACCTGCAATAATTTTGTAATTATAAGTTAAAAGTGCACTCTCGCAAGCTACGGTGAAACAAATTTAACAGGTTCAAGCGTATATAAAGCAAGTATGATATCGAATTTCTATAACAAGTACAGAGAACGTGTGAGTAACGGGACAAAAACGCAAAATCAAATCAAAACTCTGGCCAGCTGATGATGATATATCTAGATTCCATAATTTATAGATATAAAATCAAATAATTATGCTACTTTATCAAAATTTCAAACGATCCTCTATCTCGCAGATCTGTCCAAAGCACGCATACATATTATAATTATATTATCTATATTATTTATATAAATGGCTGAATATAATTTCGATTGTTCGTCGAACAAAGGAGAATCGCCGCTTGCAGTGCGGCAGCGATCAAATTTTACGGGACTAGAGCACAAAAGCCGGAAATATGAGGACGACGATCCGTTTCGCCAATCGCTCCGGAATTTAATATAATTCATCCGTGAAAAGAAGAAAGAGCCATGAAGTATATATGAGTACATATATATAATTATTATGTGCAAAAGTTTCTATATAAGCCACATACAGGCTTATTATACTTTCTTTAGCATGAATTTATTATTTAGCACGTTGTTTACGATGAACTGTGAATGTGTATACGCGAGTTGGTTAATTAATTTTAACTATATGTAAATAACTGTCGAAATCGTTACTCGGGATAAATTTAATTAAATTTTCTATTTACTATACTTACGCACACAGACCGCTGATAGGAGTACGAAAATTCAACTCACCTGAAACAAAGAAATAAAATTTCCATTAAACTTTTGTATATTTATACTTTTTATAAAAGGAAATACGTAAAAAAGAAGTACTTTTCATCTAAATCATTTTCACATACGATTATATACGCATATTAAAATTCACAAAAACCATTTTTCTCTCCAATTTTTGCCCCAGCCAAAAGAACTCAATCAAGATAGAATAACGCAAAATTCATTCCGGCAAAAACTATACAATATCCGCGACCTCGACGCCAAGCGCGAAATTAAAACGCCGCTATTGTACCTGCGCGTATAAAAATGCATATCGATCGCTTATCAAGGCGCTCCTAAAGAGAAAGAATGAAAAAAAGGGATTCACGCGTGAATTAAACATTTTTACAGCACTACTCTGCACCTTTGGATTCAGCTTTTACGAGAAAAGTTTTATGTACGAAAACTGCAAAGCCATCGTTTCTTATATAAATGCGGTTGGTTGGCGTGGAGCGCAGCGGCTGTGTTACAAGTGAGAACTGCGCGCGAAAATACCGCGTCTTTCGGCGAAAAACGTGGTCGTATAATCCTCCGATCCTCGCGCGGTATTTTTTTTTCTTTTTCAGGTGGCACGTGTATCTAAGGCATTTTCATGCGATGACTGATGAAAAAAAACTTGGAAGCCCATCTTTAGTCCAATAAAAACAAATATTGCATTTAATTTTCCTGGTGAAGCCAAGTATTTCAAACTTCATTGAAACTTTGTATTTTATGCCTGATAACTCGTGGATTGGATGGACGTGCAAATTTCATAGAAATCCGGTAATTTTGAATTCCCTACTTCGTTCACGGTTTCCTCATTGCAGAATAAGTAGAATGGAATGTTGAATTAAATCTGCATTGTAAATTTTTCAACATCTCATTAATCCAATGATTAAGTGTTGAATAATAAGAGATGATGAGATTGATTCACATAATACTCCAAACTTTCTAATAAAATTATCATATACATTAGTCATCGCACATTAGACTAATAACTCTGAAAAAAGCAGCAGCAGCAATTCATCTCCGCTCTGTTTGTCTCTTTGCACTTAAAGGACGAAATATTTCAATGTAAAAACTCGCCGAAAAACACAGAGGACAAAAAGCACCTCCCATTTTCCAGACATTTGCTGGAACTTCCATAATTACCAGCATAAAGCAGCGCGGCCCACCAATTCCGCGTTCTTTCAAGGGAGAGAAAGAGAAAGGAAGAAAAAAAAGCGGAGCAAAAGAGAAAAATCCCAGCGAAAGGAGAGCAGAGCGAGCAGTAGCAAGAGATAAGAGGTTTTCGGTAGTAGCCGTAGTTCCGACGCGCGACATTCGCCGTCGATCTTCTCTCTCTCTCCCCTTATTTGAACCCCTCCTGCGCAGCTGATAAGCACAGCTCTCCACACACATACACAGGTCGGAGAGGAAAATCCGTCCCGCGTACGCGGTGAGAGTAAAGGGAATAATAAATGCGCAAGGAACTTGACGAAATTTAATATTAAGCGGATATAACTTTGAGAAAACACGCTTGGATTTGGTGGTGAAAAAATTTAGTCGCTCTCTCGTTCGAGAGAAACGTATTTCCGATATTTTTATTGTAAGCTTTTGATAAAGCTGGTTATTCGATCTGATGTATCCGCGTATTTTTAGTTCGATCGTATGTTTATCAGATCGACTTAAAATTCATAGGTCGCCAAAACACATCGGAATTCACTTTAAATGCACATCAGATTTTCCAATAAAGCTTTATCCTATAGCTGTGCATTATTAAATTTCACGTCGTACTCTCCGTGTGTGCGCAGTGCTTTTATGAAAATCGTAAACTATATTTTCAATATAGGCCCCGTAAACATGATGTAACTTTGAAATTGTACGTTGAAAATGTTCGAATAAGATATTCTAGTACATATCCACGAAATATATATATATATGAAATGCAATTTTTATCAGACTCTCTCTTGCTCTCTCGTAAACTGTGTGTCACGAGGATTTTATTTGAAAGTTAATCAATCGTAAAAACTGAACGCGCGCGTACAGAGTATTTTGATTTTATGGAATTCCGTTATCCGAACGAAAATACATTTCTCGTGGCATTTTGTAAAATCGATTTTAAAATGAATTTTTCCCGACTAAAGGGTATGCGCAAATTTATTTGTAATTACTTTAAAAATACAACAACGTTGTTTCGATCTTTATAAATAATAATAATAATACATAGTAAAAATCGATTAATAATCCTAATATTATAGGATTCACTTTTCTCGTCACAAAGATCTTAACGTTCCACATATTCTAAAATTCAAGCAAAATTCAAAAATTGAAACGCGTGTGTAACCTAGAAAAAAGTAGTAGCTGAATACAAAGCCTAAACCAACCGGATGAAGCTCGAGTAAAAAGCATCAAGAGAAAGACTGTATATACACCAGAGATGAACAAGCGGAATAAAAACTGGCAAATAAAAAAATGCTTCTCCTCCGACAGCAGAAAATATCCTCCCCTGCTTATGAATTGAAATATTCCACGAGCACATCGAGTCGAAAACACGAGAAAGTCACATTCGCTTCAGTTTTCTGAGCTTATCATCTCTTCTCACTCTTTATTCGGCTTTTCAAACGCAAAGCCGCGCCGACAGATTTACCCTATGCCTTTTTTCGCTCTCACGCTCTCTCTTCTCTTCTATTACGTATATATCCCGTGTTGCGGTCAAGTTTTTGCTGCTCTGATTATATAGACGTTGGCTTCATTCAATTTTATTCCGAGTATTTTTTCTGCCAAGTTAACTGAATACCTAGATCCTTTTATAACAAATTTCGAAGTGCAAACATTGTATGCTAACATCGAATGTATTATGAAAAATGAATTTTTTCCTGACTCGCGTACAAGCGTAAAATGTTTACGCGAGATCATCAATAAAAATACAACAAAAAGATTCCACTTTTTAAAGCTTCAACCCGACCTCGGCGGCCGATATCATAAAAAACTTATAGATTTTTTTAGAGCGAGCCATCCCCCCTCTCTCTCTCTCTGTATAAAATCCTTTTTTCCACTGCAGTTCAAGTATACATGAAAAGTTGTTCGATTTTCCTACAGCGGCAGAGCATATCTCTCGAAATTCCGCGTGCGCGCGTCGTTCAATAAAATATCCTCTCTTACCTCTGCACGCTCCAGAAAATTTTCGTCGACGAGCAGCAGCAGCAGCAGCACAGGCAGAACAAAGGAGGGAATTTTCTCTCTCTCGCTCGCGCGCGCGCGAGACCATATAATAATGAACTAACCCTGCGCTCAGGAGTAGAGCAAAAGCCATATATAAGTAGAGCTTTTCCTATTGTTAATATATACGCGTTCTGACGCTTTGTACATCCCCGAAATTTCAGCGCTCGCGCGCGCGGTTTGAAATTTGCATAAATCCAAAGTGGAAAATCAAGTTCGTTTAATCCATAGCGGCAGCAGTGACAAAACCGCCCCGCGAGACTGACACCTCGTTATATACCTACCTACGTGTCGAGTTTCTATATAGAGCCTCGATGCCTCTATACACTCTGTGACTCCGACTCGACTATACTCCGGGCCAGCCTATATACTGTGTGCGTGTGTATAATGAAAGATGGGAGACGTCGCGGAGAGCGGAAAGAAAATGCGTCATGCATATGCATGATACCGCGCGCTTTATCGACTAGAAGTGCGGTGGTAGTATTATTTTCAAAATAGTTGTGTGTAATAGGCGTTTAGCATGTTACAGTATAATTACGCTCGATTTGTACGACTTACTTATCTCGGCAGTTAACAGTTTTTAATTTTCTTTCGCCATACCATCGCGATATAAGGAAAGATGTTGATGATTTATTTATTTTTATATAACATCAGCTGAATTATTATTGCACGGATAACAAGAAAGTATTTTCCATACTGCCTGAATCAGCAAAAGCAACAACAGAAAGAAAAGGCAAACGAGTCGTAAATCGTGAAAACGACTCGTTGAAATAGAAGAGAGAGAAAGTCACAGACACCCTGTTATTGACAATGACCCTCGATAATACTCGGTGCGTGCGGAGTACGGGGATGCATGCGTGCGTGCCTCGACAAATACATTGAAGTTAGGGTGCTATGCGGTTTGTGGGGTTGAAGGAGTTTCTTTTTTTTATTATTTTACTTATACAGGGGGCAGAATTCGGATGTGATACCAAATTAGTCGATTTTTTATATACACAAATGGTGGAAATGTATTGTACTTATAATACGAACATAAAAAATATGATGTCCGTTAGTTGATTAATTTTTGTTTATGAAAAGTTTGTTTTTGGTGATATTAAATTTTATAGTGAATCGTTATCGCTGCCTATAAAAAGACGCTACTCATAAACCATTGTTTACAACAGCACTAAAATTGTGATGGCGATTCGCTGAGATATAATAAATTCTATATCAGTATTGTTCAAAAGTCGATAAGCAAAAATGATATTAAATTACTATGATAGTTCGTTTTTATGAAAAAAAAAAATAGATTTATATTTTGTGTCACAAATTAAAGTCGCCAATATTTACAGAATGTAAATACGAGATAAAAATAATTGCATACACTTTTTATTGATTATTGTGTAATGTCTGCTATTCGTGCAAGCTATTTAATTTTTTATTTAATTACAGACGCGCGAGTGGAAATAATTGAAGAAAAAAAAGCAAATTTAAAATTTAAGTCTCCACTAGTCATTACATACTTAAATTATCGTTCGTGAACATTTCACCTTCTCACCGTTTCTCAGCAGGTTATATAGTACCTGTAAAATTTCTGTAATTAGAAAAGGTTGAAACGTAAAGGTTTTACTGCCAATTTTCTGTGAAGTAAAAAGTTAAACGCGCACGAAAATTTAATCATGGATCACGCGCTGCAGTATAGCCACCAATTTTCTTCCAAAATTCTGAAATATTTTAATGAATGTTTGCATATTCGCGATGCATACGCGGTGAAAGCTCATAAAAATACACAGAAACGAGAGTCACTTCAATCTCGGCGGTCGCAAGCACCTGAAAATTTGAAAAACAAAAAAAATCTTCGTCGACCAGCTGCCACTGCGTGCTATGCATCGCAAAAATTCGACGCCCGCGCGCACCTCATACAAAAAGATATTTACGGCGATACTTTTCATCCCACCTTTATACGCTTTTTATTTCCGCGTTCCTCCCCTTCGGCGTTTTTGCCCCGTCGGCGACGACGACCACGTCGGCAGCAGCATCCTCCCTTTCACTTTTCATCTCTCTCTCTCTCTCTCTTTCGCCCCTCTCGACGACGCATATCGCGCAAGCGCACTGCTTTTGTCGTTACGTCGTCTCGCGTCTTCAAAGTTCAGCGTTATTTTCCCCTCTTTCCTCCTCCCCCGCACTCTCACGCGCTTTGTTTCTTTTTCGACTCTATTCGACGTGTCTCTTTGTGCGACTCCTGTTTTTTACGCTAGTTTTCCCTCTTCGCTACTCTTGTTTTGCGCAAACTCGATACCGTTGTTTATTATTCGCTGCTTTTATATCGAGTTCTACATTATTCTTGTTAAGAATTTTATACTTTTATGCAATATAGGAAAGTAAAGTAAATTTAATAATAATACGATGGTACGCGAAATGCAGTACCTTTTTTAATTAAAAATATATTTTCACCGTTATGCGAATTATATCGAATATATGGAATTATCATTATAATGCGACATTCAATCTCAGCCGAAAAAATTTAACATCAACTTGTAAGAATTCTTGTGTGCTTTGTTCTAGAATAATGTATAAGCTCCACATTGAATAAGCTATGATGTAAAACGATTATATTGGTTTGTTATTATGTGGCTTCAATCAATCAATTCACGAAACGCTCTCTATGACGTTAGCGGCCTTTCCAAAGGAGAAACAGCATTTCAAAGGAGATCCAACGTTCTGCCGATGACTGAAAAACAATCAGTAATAAATTCCTCCCCATAGCTGACTTTCATTATTATCCAGACCTTCTTTGAACAACCATAATTTTTCATAAATTATATAACCTGAAGTATAATAATAAAGTCGGAAACCTGCGAAGATTCCCAATCACCATTTTCTGCAGCATAATAATAAGGCGAAAAATATACAACTACACATCCCGCGCGATTTTCCCATATCTGCCCGCACGAGATGGTACAATGCCCTCAAACTTGGAGCTCTTCGCGAATCTTTTTCCCGTCTTCATCGCATTCGCAGCCCTCTTTTCCTTTATCTCTATCTCTCGCGCGCGCAAAAGGGAGGCTGTTACGCTCGTCGGGTAATGCCCATTCTGAATAACAATTCAGCTGCACGGAGTGAGAGAGCTAGTCGACATTAAAGAGAGATGGAGAAAGACGGATGGTATATGTATAGAGCAATGGATGGAACGATTTTTCGACGAGCCATATACGCAATGAAATGGAATTCAATAAAGTGGTTTTACCTCTGAAAATATTCCAAGCGTTCGATGCAATTTATCCGGAGCTCATATTTGCTTTATTAATCATCATTATTAATCTTCTTGTTTCTCGTAAACTTTACGTACACACCCAGCATTAAAGATCACATAATAATTATATATGAATTCGTATAACACAAGCGGCAAAAAGTTTGCAGCGACGCGCAACGTATAAAGTATCTCCCTCTCGGTCATATAAATAAAAGTAATTAGTAGGTGCAGCGTTTCGCTGTGGGCTGCTTAATTTGAATATGTAACTTCTCTTTGTTTGCATAGTCAATTATTTGGAGGTCGCGCGCGAGAGAGGGAAGGAGTAGAGCGAAAAAAAAGAAATGACAGTGATTGATAAAAGTACAGCGAGTAAGTGAATAATAAAACGGACGTGTACGCAATGCAACCGTGAACTCGAGGCTGTCTCTCGTGTGTATATGCGCGTATAAAGGAGAGGAGAAGGAGTAGCAAGAGAGAGAGAGAGGGAGGGAGTAATTTGCGGCTTTGCCGAGGTATTATATACGCGCGCGTTTACCTCCGCGTAGACCCGCAAAAATGTCTTATTGTATGCGCGCGCGCGCGAGCGCACCTATTAAAACTTTTATTCTATATATCTTTCTCTCGATGATTAAATCCTCTTGTGGTGCAATAAACTTCTTCGTTGTGTTGCATATACACTGCGCACTTTTATTTATTCGACTACGCACTTGAATTTTAATAATGACGACTACTGCGCAGGGGGTGTCATTATTTCGATTTTTGCTGCTTCTTTATAAGTAGAGAACTACTGCCAGCAGTCGAGAGTTGCGAGATGAATTGACTTACTTTGACGGCGATATACGATGTTAAGTTTTTGATTAAATGACTTGCTATACATGCTATACTCGACACGACTCTCTCGAAAGAATCTATAGGTACTCGAGAACAAAGTAGTCTGTATAGAGTTATATTGTTTGTAATCGATCCGGCTGCAGAACGAGACGGACTAAAAATTCAACCGCGGATATAGTTATATTATTCGCGACGCACGTATACGATATTTCACCGAGAGTCTGTTTTACTTCAATTAAGCATATATCACTTAATTAAACTTGAATATTCTTTCTTTGAAATTCCAAACTATTTCAGTTCACCGGGAAAATCTACCGCAAGTCAATAACGAGAGTAAACATTCGAACTCATCGGACGTTTTCACTTCGTAAACACAGCTCCTGCATTACGTAATTGAAAGATAAACAACAATACGCTCTGTAGTTCAAATGACGTGGAAAAATAAGGTAGATATATACCACAGAGTCCGAGGAAACAATAAATAACAGGTTGACTCTCTTACCTCTCCATGTGTGTCCCTGCGTCCGTCCGGTGTGTTCTCGGGCAGGAAGTAAAGCCTCAGCGAGGCCAAGGGTGTGTTGGGTCCCCGGTTGTCGATCCAGAGCAGCTGGAGCTCGCCGATGCTCACAAGGTCGGCGTCGCTCCAGAGCTTCGTGAGGAAGAAGCTGCCGAGTCGTAGGACTCGATTTTGCCCTATCCGCACTGCCTTGTAAAATGTGTAGGGACCGTGACTGAAGCAGGCACCGCCCAGTAACTGAAAAAGAAAACAAAAATTAGTAACTTGCCTCGGAATCTTCTTAAAACACAATTATTTAATATATGCGGAAATACAATTTATTTTCAAAGTATACAACGTTACATTTTACAGTCGCTTAACCAGTATTCTATATATACGTGTGTGTATTATAACTACGCAGACAATATGCTCCCGGGAGAGCTGTAACAAACATTCTAATGTGATGGCCCTCGCATTCGGACACATAAAGACACCGCAATTTGTCCCATAGCAAGATCCGGTTATTATGTGATCAGCTTTGGAATGCAGCTTGCGTATACTACTCAATAAGCGTATCAACGATCCTGTCTTCGGAAAAAATAAACCATTTTATATGTACTTGTTTAAGTCTAATAATATGCAGACAAACATTTGTACAACGGACTAGCTCCAGTACAATTTGGACACAACAAGAAGCCGAATTCGATTGACGAATCAATACGTCACGCGTCATCAAGCGCAAATTCACTTTGCAAAATTACGTTTGGCAATTGCATATATATAGAGAGAGAGAGACAAAATTGACTCTACTCTCTGCACACTCGACATCCAAATAGTACAATATACTTCGACTGCAGCAGCACCGGCTTAACTGCGAGTTTCTCTAGCTCAGCCCGCGAGAGTTCAGTCGAGTTTGGTGAGTCTTCTTATCTCGCGCTGTAAATCAAGCGATTTCCAATTCTTCCTTCTCTCTCTCGCTCCCTTCCTCTCGACAGCTTCGCTGCTGCTATAGGATCGTCGTAAGAGGTAAAACGATAATGGCTTTATTGACTTATAAACGATTTATTAAAACGAAACCTGTCGCCTCTCGCCAAGTATTTGCGTCAGTCTTTAATTGAGATAAGGCTTATTCTCGATCCGCCGTAAAGGAAATTAACTTTCGCTCTTTTTCTGTTTTGGATTTGTTATGAACGCTCGTGTATAATGTGCAGGTGTGTTATCGCTCTATAGTTGCAACGTGATATTGATCGTGTTGCGTTTTATTCGTTCGGCGAAGAGGACAGCGGTTGCACGAGAATATTATTGTCGTGCTAAAGTAGCATCTACAAATTAGTATTTTATCCATTTATATACGATAGTCATAAGGCTGCTTGTGATACCGGAGTATTTTCAGAAATTAAATTCATTACCGACCGGATGCCAGTTTATGTACAGCAATATTTTAGTCGTGTATGCGCTTTTTCACATCGTGAATGAACAGCTTTGATAATGATATAATAAAATACACTGAATATAATGCGATACGAATATGGCAAAATAAAAAAAAAAGTTAAATTTCATGCAGGATTCAATTAAGTCTACTTAAATAGCTTTATCGCATCGATACATGTTAAGCCCGAGAGGCGCAATAAATTTCAATCATCGAAAGGCTTGTCATGACTCGTACAATTAGTATAGTAATCAATTCCGCAAATGCCGAATAAGTCAAAGTGTTTAAAAAATCAATAGTATCCGCGTACACGAATGAAAAATTACACGAGGTGTAATACATAAAATAACCATTCGAATAAATGGAGAGAGCCGCGATTATAATAAAAAGGCATCGAAAAAGAGGTTATGAAATCGCGAAAGCTCCGAATAGAAAAAGTATATACACTCGCAAGTAAGAGAGGGAGGGAGGGAGAGGCACATACAATACCAGAAGCTAGAGGGAAAAGTGCACAAAGGAGACTCGTTCTGCAAAGTGACAGTGTCGGCACGTAGACTCGCGCAGAGAAGAATGCAACTATACACACTACTCAGCTGGGCCTCAAAACCGACGAAGAATGACGCGAAAAAAAAGGAATCGAGTCGTCGTGGTGCGAGGGAGAGAGCTGTGTGTGTGCGATGTGTGTACGTGTAAAAGCCGAGAAGAGGAGAGAGACGAAGAAATTACCTGTCGTAAAGGCTCGCCGAGGATTTACGAGGCAGGCGTCGAAACTTGAGCGCACACACAAACGCGCAAATCAATGCGAACTTCCGGAATTAATTTGTAGCCTGTCGGCGATTCGTCTCTCTCTCTCTCTCTCTCTCCCTCTCTCGATCTATATGGTATACTACGGCTTCTCTGTGTGCACGTACACTTCTCCCGAAGTGTGTGTGTGCGGGTTCGATTCGTTCGCTTAATTGCGATTGAGCGCGTATACGCACTAATAATGAAAGCTTCGTTGGGGCTTGTATGTTTTATGTCCGAGTAGTCGTTATGCTCGATGAGAGAAAAAGAATGAACTTTGCAAATTAGTGATCTATCGATTTTTCGCTGACACTCCAGATTCTGATCCAAGCCAAAGTTTTTTTAAGCTGCAATCGAGTTTGCGAGCTGTGTAATTATACGTACACTCGTAAAGTTTAGAGAGAGAGAGAGAGAGGAGACTCTCATTAAAGAGGAAAGTATAATTTAAAAGTTCGCGCGTGCTTATGGGAGAGAACAACAAGTTTTTCACTGTCCTCTCTCTCTCTCTTATATAAATATGCTGACTTTTCCCTTCCCGGGAATAACAATGCATCCTGCAACACAAAAGTAGACTGTCCAAAAAGCATGTGTAATGCCAAAAACGACTTTGTTTTTCATTTTGTGGAGCAGCGAAAAATGTTGTGCATTCCAAACGCAACGCAGACACTTATATTATGAGAATACTCCACACACGCCTATCCGTCAGTCAGTCAGTCATATAAGCAGGCGAAAGCACTCGCGCAAACGTCAAAATTGAGCATAAGGAACTCGACAAAACTGCTCCTCGTAATTACTGCTCCATTTGCAGAGAGCTGCAGTAGTGTATATACATATGCCGAGTATTGCGAAATCCATGCAGTCGATGGCACACGGACCCATTATATATATAGCGAAAGAGAGAGAGAGAGAGCGAATTACACGCGCGTGTACAAGCGAACTTTATACGAGCAATAAAAAGGCATTGTGCGAGCCTCGCTGATCACAGGCTTGCCTCGCGCGTAAACCGATCGCCATCTGCCGAGTAATGGCCGAGTTAGCGCCAGCGAGGAAAGAGAAAACGCGCTGCTCCGTTGCAGCTGCAGGATAGAAAGAGAGAGAGAGAAAGAGAGAGAGTCCGAGCGATCGCGCGCGAGATTTTGCGTCCTTTTAAGGTCGAGTTTTGCACACTCGCGCAAGCCGAGAGGCTTTGTCACTGATTTTTGTAAGTTGCTATCATATAATACAAGTAAATTGTACACTAACAGTGTTGTTTGAGTATGGCCTTTTTGTAAATAATCCAACGTTTAATACCTAATTGTTTAGTTGGATACCTATACATTGTTTAAATAATTTTGACTCCCGCCATTTTGATGACGTTATTCAGGCCCCGTTTGATTTACCTGCGTCCCCGATAGCATCATCAATGACAAAAGTCAAAATTATTTAAACATGATTGGTTCTTCGAGTGTACACACATTCAATGTGCAATTGTGCTTATACTTATATAAAAGCGGAATACAAAAAAAGTCAACAAAGTTTTAAAAGTCACTGAAATATTTATGGCTGTGCACAGGTGCACACATGTTTGGTTTATTAGAAATAAACTTTGTTGGAGCCTTTATTCGTACAGATAACGAAAATAGCTCGATATGCAATAACAATATTTTCCTACGAGAGGTGCTGCAAAATTTACAACGAAAAGCGTGTACGTAACTATTTAATCCAAAAAAGTCCATCGAGTTTTTATTAACCGACGCAACGAAAAGCTTTTAACAATTATCAAGCCAATGGAGATTTACAAGAGAGATTATACGCTCTCCAAAAAATACCGGCAGCATATCCCGCGAGAAAAACCGCAGGAATATCCCCCATATTTCAGCGCCTCTAATTAACGCAAATCCTCGGTAAACGGCGACTTTTTTCCACGCAAAAGTAGCATGGCGAAAAAAATCCCGTGAAATTTATTCAACGCTGGCCTCTCATCCTCTACAGAGCTCGGCCTTTATATATACCTATATACTATAGAATTAGCAATAGCTTATACGCTATGCAACGCAGCTGACCTCTCGCGGTCAACTCGCGCGAGCGCGCGCAATCAATTAATACGCAACTAACGATAATTCCTCGCGCGCTGCTTTTGTAAGGCCTCAGCGCCCGAATAGCAGCGGGAAAATAGCAAAGTTCAAACACGCGATCGATGCAAACTTGAAAATTCTCTTTCCTCTTAAACGCAAGAAATTGTCGGGAGAATAGCGATCGAGTGCTTCGCTAGATTGTTCGGCGAAATTGCTGCTTGAGGAAATTGCTCCTGATGTTTGTTTGCGCTGAACGTTGATGGATAAGTACATTTAAATCATTAGTTTAAAGCGCGAGTACATTGCTGTTATTTACATACATGTAGCAGAGTTCTGGACGTATAGCAGGCTGGTGGATATAAACATAAAAGCACGTAACAAAGTATAACTTTTAACGTAAACCGCATAAGTGGAAGCCCCTCGTTTTGAATTTAAGAATGATGATGAACAACGTATTATTATGGAGTTCATATTACAAATGTAAATTGAGCTTGGCTTTATACCAAGTTTTTGTATGATTTTCAAATAATCACAATTCCATAAATTAAAATTGAGCTGCACGTTAATCGAGTCTCGTTTGTATTCAAAGGACGATAATGAGCGACAACAACAGTGACCCAACGAAAAAATCGCGCATTGATCCTGCAACGTAATTTTTTCCAAGTCTTACAAAACTTTCGAAACTTTAGCAATGAGACTTGAAATTTGTTGAAAAATTTTTCATTTCTTGCCTGTATAGTTAACGAGTAAAAGATGTTGAAATGGCATATTTTTCAAATCTCCTTTAGAACTTTTGCCGTTTCACTGCTGCTTGTAGACGACGTGCAGTCAGTCAAGTGGCACACGGCTTTCAAATATCTTTTACCGGGATTCGTAAAAAGTGATGCTTCAGTAAATTCAATAGAGATTCCCGTTGGATGATTGTCAGTAATTGTTTCGCGCTTATCATCTCTTTGAACGCGTGTCACGGTTGCCGTGTGTCGACGCAATGAAATTAATGTGTTTTCTGTATAAGACTATGGACCTGAATTTTAAGTCTCCTTTGCCAGTATTATAAATGTAGAAATAAGTGACACTTATACGTTCCGACGATTTAGTAAGTCAACACCCCATAGAGACTCGTATTTGCTATAATTAGCCATCTAGTTTTTCATTGTAGCCGTGAACATATACATTTTCGGTTTCCGGAAACTTTTTTACAACGCATATAATTTTTCAAGTCTAAAGTCTCATCGTTTAAGTTTTGAAAGTTTTTCAAGACTTGGCATACTTTACAAGACTAGTGCTAGATCTCACTTCTGTAATCACTGCGAGACTTAACATTTTTAAATGAGTGTTATACATCAGTGCATCACGTTATAGCACAGAGACGATCAAGTCGTTAATTAATTTTCAGCGGCCACCGACGACGACGTCGCCTGATGTGCGCGCACGGGGCAAATAATGCACTGCCACCACACGAGATGCTCTCATGGAAAATCAATTAAACGGCTCTAAGTAGCTATAGCCTTTGCGTGTATACTCGTGTTCGCGCACTTCGCTCTTGTCATCGGCTTATGTGTACACATCACTTTGCCCTTTTCCATCTCTTGTGTGCGAGTATACATATATATATATATGTATAATACATATATTCGCTCTGCACGTGACAGAAATTTATGAGAGCGAATTCCACGTTATATATATAGCACTCTTTCTCTCTATATCTGTCCGGTTATAAGCTTTTTAGAGACGCGATATGAGATTTTATTATATTCATTTGAGGCTTTACAGCGCCGTCTCTCGCTGCCATGACACTCTATTATATCGATTTTCGCACGCCAGCGACGCTCATACGCTTTGGGCGTGTATGCGCGCGACAATCGTACAATGTATAGTGTTGTCGCCTTGCTTTTATAGGTGATTAACGTTGCTCTACTCGGGATGGACGCGTGGGATTTGACGAATCTGACTCATCGATTGTTGCTTTCATTTGCTCTATTATTTTGTCGATGAATATACGCCCAATGGAATACCGAGGTTACTGTATCATAGAAAATAATTATAACGAATAAACGTTTTCATTCTATAATTTCTACAAAAAAGGTCAAATCCGAGATAATTCAGTTATAACTTGAGCCAAAATCGAGGCTCCGCACGCGTGACACGACGCGCATGTGATCAGTCAAGAGACTATTTATATCCTGTCCGGTGAATAATGGCACATTAAACGCAGGCTACATGGCGAAGCTTTGCATAAGTTCAGGAGACAAAAATGTAAATTTTACAATTTATTTAATATATTTCTTCGCGAAGCTAATTTATGTTCTTTTGTTCGTTATATAAAATCTACGCGAGCCAGTGCGGAGAGTCGGGCGTAAGTAATTGGATGTGAAGTCAGCGTTATTAAAAACTTCTTCGTAAAAGATACAGCGAAACTTTGTTAGTTTGAAGTGACAAGAAAAACGCGGTAATTGAATTATAGAGCTCTTAAAAGTTTTCTCTCTCTCTTTGCCATCCGTTATATACTTCGCTATAATATTACAATATTTTTTAATGAGAACTCAATAAAATACGGTAATATAGATATACAAACAATTTTTATTATTATACGCTTAACGAAAAAGACAGAATATGGCTTTCAAAATGGTCTGTTCGCGGTACGATAAACCGAGTGTATTATGATATCACTATACACAGCACTGAAAATTTGTCTGCTTCTGTCAAGATTTACTCACTCTATATACCGCTTTCAGAATAACTCATTTTTCTCATCCTTTTTCCCACAAAGCTCTGCAAGCTCACGTACGCAAGGTAAAAGGGTAAAATAACGAATTGCACGAGCCACACGGCATAACCTACTGCATTTATTTGCCAACGAATTTAGAATTCAATGTATTTTTGCAGCTGTTCGGGACTTTTCACGATAACATTTGTTATACCGCGTAATAAAAATTCGTTTACGTCAGCAATTCACGGAAAATGAGATGAGGAACTGTATATAATCTTCTGTTCCACAACGACGACGATCCAATAATATAATGACGAAAAAGAGGGCGCCACCTATTATTACCGAATTGCGCCATCGATCCTTTGTTTTCCAAACCGCACGAATCGTTTCATCAAACTTTAATTTTTCCAATAAGAATTTCGCAATCCTCTCTCTCTATCTCTTTACACTATATATAATTTTTTCACCTGTCCTCTCTTTCTCACACACGCGCTAATCTCTGTCTTTGTGTTCCAGCTCCATCCAATTTTTTGTCAGTGTCCACGACCGCACGTATATTTCTTAGACCGCTCGTCGGTATATTTATAGCGTTAATCTCGTTTTGCAGCTGCATTCTCCGCACAAGACCGGTATATATGTGTGTGTGTGCCACCGTAACTCTCTCTCTCTCCCACTTCATATACACTGAATTTTACGTTTTACTATTTCGCACCACTGATATCGCGCATCGCTTTTGTTTTCGCTTTTCGATTCCGTGATGGCTGTTGACTTTTTCCCCCTCAAATCGCTTTCTGTCAATGTTTCGGATGTATGGCTTTTGCGGCTACGCGTGCTGCCCGTACGTTTTTTCCCAGATTTTTACGTTCTGCTCCGATTGTCGTCGTCGTCGGTGTTTGGCTTGCGATTGCTTTTTGAACTTTCCAATTAGTTCGCTCTGATCTTAATCGTACACGTTTACTTTGTCTCGATCGCATAATCTTCCGTTAATTTTATTCGCAACGAAGAGCTTTTGAACGATGTATAATATAATTAATCCTGCTTTTCCAATTTATATATACAGTCAGCTGTGAGTTAATTCCAGAGAATTCCAGCAATCGTAGGAGTGTAGTATTTCAGATAATTGAAAAGGCCATTCGAGCTCGCTCTCGCGACTTTACCAGTGAAGCCCAACATGCCGATAATCAATAAGACGATCGTGTTATTATTTCAATTTCCCGCGGCTCGAAGAAGCGAACGAGCGAGAGGGAAAGAGCTAGAGAAAAGAAACTCTACGTCGACACACACACATTATCCGTCGGCTTTGTGAGAAAACCAGCGGGGAGAAAGGGAAAGAGCTGGCACACGCACACGTACTATATATTGTATACATGCAGGCTCTCACATTGTATAGGGCGAGGGGGCCAATGGACCACATTACAGCGTCATCCCCCTTTTTCTCTCCGCTCGGTCCGGAGACATCTTTTTCTTTTTTCTGAAAGGGGCTGCCACTTTTTTTCTGAACTGAGAGCTTCAGAATTTCGCCTTTTATTTTGATGGTATTGTCGATCAGACTTTTTTTCGTATAACACTATATGGTACAAGTGAGAGTAGGTTGAGGAATATATTGATGTGTTTTATTGGGCTTTTTATGGATTGACTCTGACGAAGTATGATCTTTCGTTTATTTACGGTTCGAGTGTGTGCTACTGCTGGTTATACACACCGGCGGAATTTCATCGATGTAGAAATACACGAGTTTTTTTCGTCCGATCAGGAAAGCGCAAGGCTGTTGTGCAGTACTATATACTATAATCGTACGAGAATTTTAGTTCCTGTATAGATGAACCTTGAGTATATTGAACAGAGTAAAGAAAATGTTTCAATGAATTGCTAATA
This sequence comes from Cecidostiba fungosa, assembly GCA_900474305.1. NCBI lineage: Eukaryota > Metazoa > Arthropoda > Insecta > Hymenoptera > Pteromalidae > Cecidostiba > Cecidostiba fungosa. The sequence continues at coordinate 8,537 of UCOJ01000442.1, read as the reverse complement.
TATATATTTATAAAACTTAACAAAAATACAGTTTATTAGTAGTAGAGGTCGACAGGCAAAAAGACATTTCGTTTTTTCATTGTAATCTGATAGAACACACGAGGAAAATGAATTCCCTAGCTTCCTTTTTCTCATAAAAAAGTATAGTGAAAATAAGCGGATTAAAGCATTTACTCGATGTTTAAATCACACTCTCAAATCAATTTAATAGTAAGTTACGTGACACAGAAGTGTCATTAAAAGAATAGATTTTATTGTCATCCAATTTTAAAAGCGTAAATTACACCTAAACACAAAATCAACAAAAATCCACGCCTATACGCTGCAATTCTCGATAGAAACTTTACACTAGTTTTTTCACGCCATTTTCAAACTCTTGCTCATAAAACCCAAAGAACGCACCTATCCTTCTCTACCTACACCCTACTCCACTCTCTCTGTCTCTCTTGGGGTTCGTATTTTTCGTATTCTCTCCTCTCTTTTTATCGCTCCCGCACACATAGGCGCAGGGTTACACGCCCTCCAATGCAGTTACAAACTGTACACACACACACGCACACATACGCGTCGATTCTAGCGCCGGCGCGTTTTCCCGGTCTTTGCCGTGAACGGGTACTAAAGAGCGTTCCACAACGCGATTTTCATCCAAATCACTAGACTGAAAAATACCCTTAACTCGCGTCAGCGGGGATAGATTTTTTTTAAACAATTTTTTTTTCCTTTTTACAACAGGCTTTTCGACGCTAAAAATATAATGCGATCGAAATTTGTTCTCAATTATGTTTCAACATACGTTATTACACAAATTCTGTAAATTACGCTTTTCCCTTTTGAAGCGCGGAAACGCATATACTATGTCTTGCGGTTACTTTCAAATACAACGTTTTTAATTAACTTTTTTTCTCCTTCGCTCCGTCGCGGGGTTATTTATTACTCGTTTCAAAGATGAGTAAAACGAGTTGTTGCATTACTTTTTAGATTCTATTTTCCGGATAAATGACTTCAATGTCCGTAAGAAAACCACTTTTACGTCCGTGCGACTGATGGCTTACGTATATCCCTTTTCTAATATAATAGAATATAGACAAACTTTAAATTCGAATGTAATTCGAAATGACTATATAAATTTAATCACGAAGGTATATCTAACTTTTTCAAATTTTTTTGTAAAAATCTATCATAACTTTAGATTTACTATACTGCGCGAAATTGTTATCGCCGCTATTTATATACCACGACGTTATCCCTTGGAACTTTTTAACAAAGCTCCTCGTAAAATGTTCGCCGGAACATACGCTCTTATAAAACTTCAAGCGACTTTAACTCCAACGTGATATTTCGATAAGAAAATAAAGCAATGATTTGAAAGCAGTGGAAATGATGTAAAATATTCAAAATACTATTATATTATATTATGAACATTTTCAATATACGATTCTTACTAAATTGCGGTCAATGTTTATGTCCACTACTGCAAAAGTATCAAAATTCTTCGTTTATTCTATAATTTTTTTTAACTTTTTTTATCCTTCATTGATATCGGAAAAGAGATCTATAACAGAAAAATACTTGATTTTATCCATTTTTAACCACTGCAAAGTATACATTTTTATAGTTGTATATTCCAAGCCGTGTGCTCAGCATTAAAAAAAAACTGCTACATAAAATACAGCATAAAAATCTGTACTTAAAAAAAAGCAATATCCCCTAGTATTTTCACGATTTTCCACTCCCCGCATTTCCTTCAGTCCCTCGGCAACGGAGAAAAAAAGATATAGAATTAAGAAACGGTAAAACTCGACATTCTGGCGCAAAGAAAAGCGACTTACGTATCTTTCCGGCGCACTTCGCAAAGGTGTTCGCATGCTCTCAGCTTCGATCGAGCAACTTTTAATCCGATTTCATATTTTATGCCGCCGATTGCGTACACTTTTGCCTCTCCCCTCCCGCTTCCACACCAGCACTTCGGCGTACAACGTTCATGTGTATATGTGTGTCGCAGCAGCTTAGCAGACGGGAAAAGTGAGACGAAAGAAAAACACAAAGCCCCGGCGATGAAGAGGGGAAAGAGCTACAAAACGTATAACAAACCATGAGTAGCTAGAGAATGTGTGCTAGTAGCACAAGTTCAAAAGAGCCAATGGTATATAAAGGGAATAAAGTACGCGCAAATAATAAGAGAGCGCGAGAACGAATTATCAGAGTTTCAAGCTGTGATTTATACTTTTCTTTCACAGCATCCAACTTTCCGGACTCGCTTTGACGAGTTTAATTTTCTGTTTATACATTGTTATATAGCTGGTATCTCCGGCTTGAACGAGTAGCTCGGAAGAAAGAGACATCCAGCAGAGTGTCTCTGCGAAATGAGCGTGTTTAACCGGGAAACTTATGACTGAAAATTCTAGTTATATTTTTCGTGAAGATTCTAACTTTGAATACGAATACAAAATCAATAGTGAATTACTTACTCATGCGAGCAATGAAATTTGAAATATTAACGAGCACGATCGTTGTAGTCTCTATCCAAACGAACATTCAAGAATAATAATTTTAAGCAGCTTATCTATAATATACATGAATATTATGCATCTGCGTAATATATACCTATCAATCATACGATCCAGTCCATTATTTCATTTGGCAGTTCAATAAGTATGAATTTCAATATTCCAGCGCAATATAAATCATTGTAGTTTATCCTGTGCTCGTAAAGCTCTCATATATATTAGCTGTTATTATCGCCTTTACTATTTATAATTATAAAATTTGAACGAGATCAACGGTGAAAAAGTATGCTTGACATAGATATGAAATACCGCAGCGTGTAACATTACAAAACCATTGTTCTCGGGGAAATAGAAAAAGAGGACGAAAGAAAAGGAACGAGAGAGAAAGTTCGAGTCGGTCGATGAGACATTAAACCTACAGAATTGAGATTTTCTCTATGAGTTAACCTCTATTTGCGGTACTACAAACTAAATGTTTAATTTTATTCTCTGATGCGATAGCCCGAAATTATATAATATAGTTAAAAATAAAATAAATTTAAATTTCTTCATCGGAAATTGTCACAATCGATAATGCAAAAATCACGTATCTCAATTCGAAAGAAAAATACAACAGAAGAAAGAGTATATAAATCAGTCCGAAGAAAAACTACAGCCAGCTATTCCCCCTTTCTTTGCACTAAAATAAGATTTTCAAAGTACACACTTCCCGTCTTCGAGACCTCTCAAATGTCGTGACGACCACATGGAATTTCAAGCCGAGCATGTGTGCTACAAGAGAGCCAGACGTTCATCGCTTGTTCTAATACACCAACACACACAGACGTCCCCATGCACTAACAGAGAAGATTCATCGACGCCGAGCGCATCGATATTTCCGATTTGTCCACACGGAGAGTCGCTGTCGCTGTTATGTTACTCAGGAGAAAGCAAGCCGGAGATTCGTGGGACAATGGAATGCTTTGTATATATCCCATTTATTTACGAGCGGAACTTATGCTACTCGGCTTCGAGTTTGGCTTTTGCGGTCACTGTGTGTTGTATCTGTGGCGTTTGGAAAATTGCCTTTTTTTTTGTCGAGCTCGAACTGAATAAAGTAAACGAGACACAGGTTTGGTGACGCTTCTCGTGTATCTTTTTTGGAGATAGGCTTTTGTATCTATATGATTTATATTATACAATGCTATAAAATCAGATAAACAAACCTAAAAAAATCAATTGGATATAAGCAACGCAATCACATCATTTTTCTCGTCATTTTTTCCTCCGTCCAATTTTATCAAATCCGACACATAAAGTTTCTTCTCGCGCACAGAGCCCCCGCCTCCAGCCTCATCCACGCCTCGTGCACACACTCGCGTTGGTATATAGATATATACATACGCATAGCCATAACGAGCGTCGGGTAAAAAAGCCGCTGCAGGCCGGGACTGACGGGGAAACGCGAGAACGCATTTATACCTATATACACTCTTGGTACACTGTGCGCTAAACTTCGCCTATAAAACGTCGGGATGATATACAATCGGCGATTCACACGGATAGATATTTTTAGATTGGGTAATCGCGTTTAATATTATTCGCAATTTGAGTGTGAGCTGGTGTAAATTTCGTGCGTCGACAGGCGCGGTAGTTTATATATATATGTAATTCGAATTTAGTTTACACGCGACGTATTTACAGCTCATTCAAGTATCACTGTGTCGCTGATGGGAAAAAAGGAGAAATTAACGCACCTGCCATCAGTGATAAAACTAGGCAGCGTTCGTGCGTGTATATGCGTTTGTATGGGTAATGGATGCTGTGATGGTCGGAGGCGTGGTATTGTCGAGAGGCTTAGAGTGAGTGTCATTGTTTAACAACGAGCGAATGTACTTGTGTGTACGTGCAATATGCACAGTCACGCGAGAGACAACAAATCTAGGAAAATCGGGACTTTCGATTGTCGGAAATGCTGCTCCTCTGAATTATTCACTGAGCATGCGAGATGAAAGTGATTTTATCTCAAAAGAACAAGTTTATTTCTAAATTACCAAATGTGAAAGAGATGAGCAATATTATATACTAAAAATCTTACAATACTTGTTATGAAATATTAGATATCGTTTAAAATTTGGCCAACTTTTAAAAGTAAGGTAAAATTTTAGACATATATTTTCGCAGCACGCAAAATAAAAAATAAAACCAATCGATCTAAGCGAATCCCTCGCGCTTCAATGCTTTATAAAAAAAAAAGTAGACCGAGGGGAGCAGAGACGACTGCACTTGACTCCCGAGATCGGAGCGCCTATATATAGCACCTGACAAAGCGCATCATTTAAAGATTTCATTTGGGCCTTCATCTCCGAGAGGTCCCTCGGCAAATCGCTCGAAAATACGCCTCCTGTTTTTTCGGAGGGAGCGTCGTGTTCCCCTACTCTCCTCGCGGTGAGTTGTTTCTTTTGCCCCTTGGTGGAGAGTTTGTCCGTCTCGTTCCCCGCAACACGACGGCGGTCCGCGCAAAAACCCTGGCATCGTTCTCTCCTCTGCGCCAGGTTATTATTATCGGGGGGAGGCCTGAGGTCATTATCGTTATTATTCGCGTGCGCCAGTCGGGCTTTTGTTACAAGACAGCGCAAGTTTATTGCCAATAAAGCGAGTGCGAGCAAGGGAGAGAGAGAGAGAGTGAACTGGGCTTATGCGTATAGACCGCAACGACGTCGAGTGCACAAGACGGATGTAAGATTGATAAGCAGCTCCGACCCCCCCTCGTTTCCGATTTCACCTGTTAATGGACGCGAGATTGAGCCGATTGTCTCGGTCATCGCGTTTTCGCATTACCTTTTCGAGTGTCAGGCGTATATATAAGTTAGAAATTATGGTGGTAAATAATTCAGAGAAAATTATTACGTCTCAATGAAGAATTATTTACTTATAACATGATATTTAATTCTTTTTCGTGACTGTACGCGAAGCTAATTTTAAATATTCAAGTTTTTTCAATAAACTTCACGACGATATATCTCTTATCTGTTAAAAAAGCAACATTTTCCACCACATAATATACAACGCTACAGCAGCGCACAGTTACAATAAGAAGTCAATGGCGCTAGTTATTCTTAGTGATACGGAGTTCTAAATACAGCAAAAAAAAACCGACCTATTTGAAGCACTACTTTATCGTTTATAATTAACGCACTCGATAAACAACAAAATAACTCGTCTGATATAAATATATATTCAGCTCCACAGGAGGTAATTAGGCAATATGGGACACAAAAAATAAGCAGAAGAATTTTCGCTTGGAATAGCTAAAAACTTTAAGCTGCCGTCTACCATCCTGGAAAACGGTATTTCAGAAGGAGCATCAGGCTCGGAACGAGCGAAATGGAAGTAAATGATTTGTAGAGCCTCGCCTCAGCTCATACTCCGGCAGCAAATTTTTACAAACTCGTTCTCGAGCGACAGTTAAATTTAGTTAAGTTTAGCAAAAAAATCTCTCTCACACATTCGCTTCACACGCACATTTACGTCGGCAAAGGAGATGAGTGCACTTTAACTGACGTTTTTGACGCTTACACTTCACGTCTTCATGCATCGACAATTTACGAAACCCGTATGAGTTACAACCTTTAATTACAAGCTTAATTGGGAGTAAGTGACTAATTGTAAAGATTATTAGACCGAACGTTTATAATTATGCTTATGAACCAAATACTGCATTATACGTGCTTTAAAATAAAATAAATTTAATTTTATCAATATTTCATGACTGCAATTATAACTGTTTTTTTTATCGATGAATAATATTTGATAATGTTTAATGATTGTATGTATTATTTGCTATATGAAGCAACGTTTACAATGTTTTGTCTGTGTACGAAGTAATAGATTTTATATTCAACGTATAACATGTTTTTTCTGATGTACCAATTTTGATGATATCCTGGCAGTATTCAATCGAATGCAAGATACAAATTGCATTTCCCTTTATTAAAAATCGCGTAGGTATTTTCAACTTGTAGGAGAAACGCATTTATGTGAAAATGGTATTGATTTAATTAGCGAAATATTCCTTCACTGCAATATAAATTTAGTTCGATCAATTCAAGTGCAATGATGATGATAACTGACGATGATCCTCGTCGTCAGTTATTCTCATACAAATACATTATACATATATACTAACTCGTGATCTATAACGTCTCATTTTCTGCGTTGCACGCGTGCACGACTTAGTCGACAAATTTCGATTCACTTTGAAGATTCTCGTTTTTCATAAATACGCTATTTCGAATCTCGTTCGAAAAGCTCGCAAAAAGTACACTTAGCTTACGTATTTGCGCTCGTAGCTGGAGCTCGTAATTTAAAAAGCTTCTGGTTGTCGTTCTGTGCGCTTTTTTGCTAGCCTCGCAATGCAGTCGCTATATTTCTTCCGTATATTTTTATTTAGAGTTTGCATGTAGATTGGGCGCAATATTGGCACTTCTTAACTTGACATTTTTTGCACCGCATTTCGACGAAAAACGGAAAGCACGCAAGTGGGCGTTAAAAGTTTTTGTGTAAATGATGAATACATAAATAAGGCAGCAATATTTTGGCTAGCACGCGAGCTTTGGTTTTATAAATTTTGTTCATAAAAAAGTTGAGAGAAACGCAATATAAATATAAGTCATATATTAAGCGATGATCGATATTAAGGTAATTTAATGGATCGAGGGCATCATATGCGTTGTAAATCAAAGCGAGGAAAATCTAACGTCGCGCGTACGTAAAATCAAAATGCACTCCTTAATAATTATAAGTAAACGTCTTGAGTGACAATTATAGTTCCTTTCTTTACACAAAAGTTTATCTTTAATGTATATAATCGTTAGTCTTTTGCTACCCTCTCTCCTTTGCTTTTCCCCTCCCTATTCTGCAACATGTATATATGTATATCCGTTTAAGTTCGAGATTAATCTTGTTTCGTGACCCTCTTAGACATTTCTCCCCTTGTCCCTTCCAAGATTTTTCCTCTTATTTCACTTCTTTCGTATTTTTGTAGCTCCCTTTTTCTGTTATTCTTTTGCATAAACATTATCAGAAAAAAAAGTTGTAACCGATATATTTTATGGTGAATTGATCTATAAACGGATTTATAAAATAATTTATACAAATCAGTTCAAACATGGATAAAACAACGTTCATGATATTATGTAGTTAGAGTCTATTTATTACATATTTGACTAAGTCTCATTACTTTGAAACTAATATTAGATGAATAGATAAGCAAATTCTTAACTTAAATAAATTTTTGAATGATCAATCAAGATGAATAATTTTTATTATTTTTCTATTTCTTTTCACTTCGACGCTATTCGGATACAGCCATGGTCAATTGCTGCTGAATTGACGACGTGAAACACACGTCGTGATTTTCAAAAGCTCTTCTTGCGAAAAAAGCTTTTTTTACTCAGTTTCTCTTCGTACTTAAATTCTTCTTACTCATACTCAATTTTGTCAAATTTTATTTGCTTGAAAGTTAAAAAGTAAAAAAGATTTTTTACTCTACGTATTTTCTTCAATAAAAAAACTAATGGCTATCCTATCGTGTTACCAATACGATATCAATTGTCTTCAAAATTTAATTTGTTAAGTAAGTAATCTTTTAATCTTAGGGAGATCGATAGAAATCTTTTAATCTTTTAAACATGTAAGAAGCTCGCATATGTAAAAGAATCAGGTAAATAATAGAGCCACCAAAACTCTAGAATATGACTGTTTAGAAAAATAATGATTTGCATGAAATGAGATGCAAGTAAAAATAGTTATAAATATTTATAACTTGAATGTTTTTAAAACAGCGTCCCTGGTAGAAATGTTCAGCAGTTATTCGCTAGTTTCTCCCGAATTCAGTAGTTACTCGCCAGCAGACATATCATTTTCGTCAGATTTTTAACCTCTTCACTGTCTAAGGACTGGCGAGCAAATAAAAAAATAAAAAATAGTAACAATCGGAAGATAGGTTAGGTTGCGACTCTTGAACTTTTCAATTCATGCGTTTTACAA